>BDUI01000171.1:203723-218027 GCA_002335545.1 Apodemus speciosus
ACTCTTTTAAAGCACCAGGGAGGAAAGCGATGGTTGCTTGCTCACCTTAGGGCGCATCGCCAACTATACTGGTCCTAATAGTTGGGTCCACAATTCTTTAAAGGGTCTATTTCTCTTCCAGTTTATTAATAAATACACATATAACTGTTAATACTATCTTCTCACCCACACAAAGGCAAGAGCCACTTGCTGATTTGGGCTTGTTCTATCCAAAAACATGAAAACAAAAACAAACAAACAAAAAATAATCAAACAAACAGTAAAGAGATAGAAGAATCAAAATAGCCACATCTCTTTATGTCAAGGGATAAAGGTGTGCCTATCTCTGGGATAGAATGCCTAGAAGTGTGTGTGACATGTCTAAGTATTTATAGAAGATACACAATGTAGATGGCTGAATTCTAGCTGTTTAGGGAGTCTTCCCTTCTAACAAGCCACTGTGGCCTTGGAATAGTATTTCTGGGCCAGCAACGGCAGGGTGCTAGAGGGGCCTAGGGTACTCAGGAACCTTGAGAAGTTGTGGCAGTGGTGGTCATTATACCCATGTAACCGTAGTCATATTAATATCATGAGAGAGTTTTCAAGTGTCTAAGTGGATGGACCTTCAACAATTGATAGAATGTGGAGGACAGCTGGCACAAAAGAAGATGCTGGGCCCTTTGCCAAAATGGCTATCAAGCTCTCAAGTCACTTTAAATTTTATTGAACAAAGAGATGTGGTGAGATTTAGTTACTTGATGATTAGAGAACCACTTTGCACTGATATTGTTTCCCACTTGGAAACATTGATAATTTTACTTTAAAATTTCTTGCACATGAAACAAGATTCTGCCAACATACCAGAAATAATCTAGATTCTCCTGCAAGTCATAAGATAATCTAGTCTAGGAGGGTATAACTCATATCCTCAGTTGAAAATCAATAATATTATCAAGTCCAGCCACAATTGGATCACGGAACAGAAGACAAGTTTAAAGTGCCGGAAATTCTGTTTTTTTTTTTCTTTCTGTGCTTTTCATTTGTAATAGACACAGTCACAGAATAGAGAACTTGAACATCCATGATAAAATGCTGAGGTAACTGAGAGACTAATACTTTTGCTGTATTATTTTTCACTCTCTACAAAGAAAGGAAGGAACTGTCTAAAAACAAAATATTTTCAATAGAGTTATTTCAAAATATGTCTCTAAAAATATGACCACATCCTACCAATGTATATCATTGTAGAAATATGAGTCAGACTATCTATTATGAAGACTGACCATCTAGTACCCTTGTAATTTCTCAACCATGTATATATAGCCTTGGGTTATGAGTCATAAGTTTTTCATATTACAAATTAGAGCTTCAAGGCTAGATGTGGAAAACAACACTAACTCTATAGTCACTTACATGATCTGTATATACTTCATTTTGCTAAATGTTCACAGTAATTCTGGGTGACAGTTATCATTCTTTGAGTTTACAAATAAGAGAGCAAGGCACAGCAAGGTTTCATAGGATGCTCATTGCGTTATGGTCAGAAAGCCACAAGGTATGGCATTTAGCTTAAGTTCATGCTCTCCAAGTTGAAAATAAAAACAAGAATGTAGGCAGAACTATGAAAATGGAGTAATCAGCATTTTTAGGAAGTTGATTCTTGTAAACTTTTAAACATTTTACTTTGAAAAAGATCCCATCATCCTAATTTACTAATACGAACACCAACTCTATTAGTTTTGATAGTGGTTTGTTGGTTCCTGATTTTTTTCTCTCCAGTACTGGGAATGAAGCCTAGGGCTTCATATAATCTAAACATAAACTTCCACACAGCTAAACTCTCAGGCACAGCCAGCTTAATTAGGAGTAAAAAGAGTGAATCCAGGGAAACAGGGTCTCATTCCACCCCTCTCTCTATCCTGTTGTCATTGCTGGTGGCTTTTAAAAGGATTTTGCACATGTCAGCTTTGCAAAGTGATTTCAGTGCCTTTGCAACAAAGACTTCCTATCAAAGTCTACAGGGAAAAATGGTTTATAGATTCATGAAGTTCTTTCAAAAACATGTGCTATGGATTCCAAAATAAAATCCCCTCTTCTTCCTGAAAAAGTCATATGGATAAAATTTTAAAATGCTAATTTGTATTAAATGTGAAAATAAATAAACTCCCAGCATGCTGTGAGTACGGTTGAGTTTTCTCATCTTCCTCTCGGACAGAGCCAATTATTCCAACTTACTCTCCACTCATCATGTGGATAAAGCTTTCTCTTTCTTGTCTGACTTTCCTTAGAGGAACACAGACAGATACCAATCACAGGGCAGTAGAGAACTCACCCCATATGCTCTGGGCATAAATCTGTGTGAGATCAATAAGGAATGAGGGATTTTTAAAAAAGGCCAAATGACTGAAAACGATGAAGTGTCATATGTTAAACCTAGTTCAACTCTCTGGTCTATTTCTTATTCCCTATATGACCTTTGCCATGGAATCTGGGTCACCATGGCAAGGTGCATGTAGTATTTAACTCTGATAAATCTGCTTGTTATGCTGGGGCTAAAACCTGGGACCGTCTAACATGCTCAGCTATTGACTTGCAGTTGCAAAGGCACTGAAATCACTTTGCAAAACTGACATGTGCAAAATCCTTCTAAAAGCCACCAGCAATGACAACAGGATAGAGAGAGGGGTGGAATGAGACCCATAGAGTGACATCCCCAGCCCATCTCTGGTAGTATTTTCAGCGGGTTTCTGAGTATTTTGCATAGAGTAAATCTGCTTCTAGAAGAGAAATGCTAGTTTCTCCTGAATAACCTAGAGGAGGCTTAAGCAAAGATTTAGTTATTCATGTAAATCAAATCACAGGTGTGAAACTGAAGCTGTGAGAGTCTAGGTGTGTGTTAATGAACATTAATGTCTGTGGAAAACAGTGCTAGTTTATTTTTTAACATAGCTTTGACTTGAAAAACGACTGATGTGGGAAAACTCACAGGATGTCGGCATGTGTGAAGATGGCAGGATTCACAGCTGAAGGAGACCAGGGAGAGGAAATGCTGGCATTTGTACCCTGCTGCTTATCTCCAGCGCACTTTCAGCTTAAGAGCAGCTGCCAGTGGATGGCACAGAACATCAGGAGAAGCAGGTAAAAAGAATTAAAGCCACATCACAGATCTATAGCGGTGTCTTTTGGACCAGTGTCCACTGGTTCGTTGGAAATGATTAGCAACTAGCTCTCCAGGACATAAAAAGCTTGATCTCAGGCAGCTGCCCATTTCTGTAGTGTAAGTGTTCTTCTCCCCATAGCCAATCTCTAGATACCACCCTGACCTCATTAAACACAGGATCTGAAAGAAATGCAAAGCTGGAGTACACAACTGAGTGTGGCCCTTCCTTCATAGTTCCACTTCAGTGGTACATACTTCTGCATGATAGAAAACTAATTTCTTTTCCCTAGACCAGGTTAGTCTTTGTGTTTTGCTTACACTCCCTGCTCTATGTCAATCACTTCCCTCACTCAGCTATACCTTGCTCATCATTTAGATCAGCACACTAGTGTTCCTTAGCTACCAAGGTTTTCCTCTTACAGCTCTGGATATCTCCTAAGGCTTTGGTATGGCCTGAATATATCTTCCAGGGATCATGTATTGAAATTTAATACCTGGTTTGAGGTATTAAGAGAGTAGAAAATTAATCCACCTGTATGTCCAAAGAGAGATTAGAGAACGCACACACAAGTATATGTGAATGCATATACAAAGTGATATTACCTGTCTCTTACCATGTAGAACCCTGTATCACATTGGAACTCTGGCAGCAAGAGTTCCATGGGTAAATTGAACTTGGACCCCCATAATAATTGACTAAAATAAACCTCTTTCTTTCTGGCCCATGCAGAGTGTGGTAATGTGTCATTGGCAACATAAAATGAATCAACATACTGCCCAGTTTACATTCTGTCTTTAAGAGTTTGTTTATGCTTCTGGGGGACGTCATGAGAGCAAAGAGTGAGTCCTATCTCTGGTATTTTACATTGTGTCTAGTACAGAACAGGAGTTAATAACCACAATACATTTGCTGACTGAAACAATGGGGGAGGGAACAAATATCACAGACACACTTTGAGTCATCATCCATAAGCTGCCTCTACTGAGAAACACAGCGAAGCAGTTGATGGAGCCACAGAAACACTGTTGTGGTATGAAATGTGCTAAATTTGTTTTATCACTTTGATTGCAAGTCATCTAATTTGTTCTCTTGCACAAGGAGGGGAGTCATTAATAGGGAGCAGGTGGATTTGATGCAAGAAGAGGAACAACATGTTCAACATTTTGCTGGGTAGTTGTCATTAACATTTAATAAATGTTCACTAATACTGATCATTTGCTTTTTCTCATATATTTATCAAGTTACCTATTTACTCAGAAAAAAAGATTTTCCAATCCATAAGCATACCATTCAAGGATACCATGTATGTATAAGCAATGAGTTAGTCATTTCTTACCTGTCCCTTTGCCTGCCTGCCCTGGCAGCTGCTCCAGTGAGTAAGTGCAGTGACGGGAGGTGAAGGACTTACCTGGCAGAACTCTTCTCAGAGATTATTATGTGCATTTTTGTTAAGCTCATCTCCAGTCATCATGCGGCTCCTCTTTGTTCCTCTTTGCTTGTCTCTTTCTGGGACATCACCTCATCTTGGTGCATTTTCCCATCCTCCTCCATCTCTCTTTGTGAGCTCCAAATGCCTTCTTCACAGCAGTCACACACTGACCCCAGGGAGACAGAAGGTAAACTAGTGCAAACTAGAAAACCACTCTAATTAACCTCTAGAGTCCTCTAACAAACCTGGAATGCCTCCAATCACCAGTTACCTTCACAAGATGCTTCCAAGTGCGCTGCTCCCTGAGCCCTGCTATTCTAAATCATTAGAGAACAAAACATGTCATTTGAAGTGTTTTCTTTAATTGCTTATTCTAAAAAAAAAATCTTTGTTTCCACCTAAGTGTATGATTTCTTCTCATAGTATTCCCACAAAAATATTCCACTAAAGGAGATGAAGAGATGGCTCAGCAATTAAGAGTGCATATTGCTCTTGCAGAGGACCCAAGTCCCATTCCTAGCACCCAGGTGATTCACAAGTGTCTGTAACTCCACCCCCAGGGGATCTGATGCTTCTGGCTTCCTAGAGCAACTGCACTTAAATACAAACCCACCCCCATCTCTACAAGTTAAAAACAGATCATCTTTGAAAAGCCCACTCAAACAATTCCAGTATAACTCCAACTAAAACATGCTATGGAAGATGTGGACTAACCTAGAAATCTGAGTACCTGTTAAGACTGGAATATGAAATGACTTCATGGCCCACAACACCCAGAGGAAGCTCCACTCCCAGGCACTCTAACACACCCAGGATCATAAGATCAGAAGTGAGGAGGACACAACATTTGTTCCAACACCAGGAGTAACTGGGACCAGCAGGATCCAGGGACCTAGGAACCCTGCCCAACCAGTGGCATGGGTTCCTTCAGGTCTGGGCCTGTACCCTGAGCAAACCTTGGCTCAAACTCCTCAGCAAGTCCCATATCACCCAGAAGAAGCTCTACTCCCAGATGCTATAACATGCCCAGGATCCCAGGAGCTTGGTCACACCGGGATCTCAGGGTCCCAGAGGCAGCTTGACTCCTAGGAGCTCGGACACACCCAGGATCTCAGGATCACTGGATCACAGGATCTCAGAGACAGCTTGACTCTGAGGAATTCTGACACAATCAGGATCACAGGAAGGACAGGCTCCAGTCAGATATAGTGAGGGCAGGTAGCACTAGAGATAACCAGATGGTGGGAGGCAAGTGTAAGAACATAAGCAACAGAAATTAAGGTTATTTGGCATCATCAGAGCCCAACTCTCCCACCATAGCAAGTCCTGGATACACCATCACACCAGAAAAGCAAGATTGGAATATAAAACCACTTCTCATGGTGATGATAGAGGACCTTAAGAAGGTCATAAATAACTCCCTTAAAGAAATACAGGAGAACACAGGTAAACAGGTAGAAGCCCTTAAAGAGGAAACACAAAAAGCCCTTAAAGAATTAGAGGAAAACACAATCAAACAGGTAAAGGAAAAGAAAAAAAAACAGGATTTAAAAATGCAAATAGAAACAATAAAGAATTCACGAAGGGAGACAACCCTGGAGTTAGAAAACCTAGGAAAGAAATCAGGAGTTATAGATGCAAACATCACCAACAGAATACAAAAGATATAAGAGAGAATCTCAGATACAGAAGATACCATAGAAAACATTGACTCAACAGTCAAAGAAAACACAAAAAGCAAAAAGCTCCTAACCCAAAACATCCAAGAAATCCAGGACACAATGAGAAGACCAAACCTAAGGATAATAGGTATAGAAGAGAGTGAAGATTCCCAACTTTAAAGGCCAGCAAATATCTTCAACAAAATTATAGAAGAAAACTTCCCTAACCTAAAGAAAGAGATGCTCACGAACATACAAGAAGCCTACAGAACTCCAAATAGACTGGACCAGAAAAGAAATTCCTCCAGTCACATAATAATCAAAACACCAAATGCACTAAACAGAGAAAGAATATCAAAAGCAGTAAGGGAAAAAAGTCAAGTAACATATAAAGGCAGACCTATCAGAATTACATCAGACTTCTCATCAGACTGAAAGCTAGAAGATCCTGGGCAGATGTTATACAGACCCTAAGAGAACACAAATGCTAGCCCAGGCTACTATACCCAGCAAAACTCTCAATTACCATAGATGGAGAAACTAAGATAGTCCAAGACAAAACCAAATTTACATAATATCTTTCCACAAATCCAGCCCTACGAAGGATAATAGATGGAAAACAACAACACAAGGAGGAGAACTACACCCTAGAAAAAGCAAGAAAGTAATCTTTCAACAAACCCACACAAACATAATTCTACCTCTAACAACAAAAATAACAGGAAGTAACAATCACTTTTCCTTAACATTTCTCAATATGAAAATTAATATTACCAACATATCCTAATAGATTGAAATTCAAAATATGAGGAATTAGAAATTTATTGGCTGTCACCAAGTGGTTTCTCTAATTTGGTAATTGGAGAAATAGGTACAATATTGTACAATCCATATACACTTTCTGCTTCTTTGTACGTGACATTGTCTTGCTGTTGTACCACATAATGGTCTTGACATCATGCTTCTCCTATCTCAGCCTCTCTATTAGCAGGATTGTTTATTTGATGTTTTTACACTATATTATGGTTTTCAGAACAGCTTACATATTTCAAAATTATTTATGTAGCCAAAAGAAATGTAGACAATTAATTTGTTTGGTGGCTTATAAGAGAACAACAAAGAGTAAGACTGAATGTTTTGATTGATATTTATAATTATTGTATCAACTTTGAAGAAGATGACCTTATAAGTTACTCTTTTTCTGAGATGAATGCTTTTCAAAATCATCACAGCCAACCAGAATCTTACCCTCACCTAGTGTCTCTGGATGGCCTTTCCTCCAGTCTCTGCTCCACACTTTGTCCCCATATTTCCTTCAGACAGGAGCACTTCTGGGTTACRAATTTGGAGATGAGTGAGTTCTTTTAACTATAAGGGAATAACTCAAAACTACCTACATATCAACAAGTGTACACTAGAGGATTGGCTTTGCTCAATTTTGCTACAGAGAAAGTAGCTTTCTCCTTGCTTTGCATGTATGCATGCCCACTGCTGCGTATTCCAGGAGAAGATTCTGGCAATTCTGTGTCCACACCCTTATCTTCCCATAGGGAATTATGACTTTTAATGTGGGTTCTGGAGTTCTAAACTCAGGTAGTCAGACTTGTATGACGAGTGGTTTACCCACTAAGCCATCTCTCTAGACCCCTTTTATCTTTTGTAAGATGCTCTTTTCAAAATGTGTTTAGGGCAAATATCCTGGAGCATAACAGGATGTTTATTTTGCTGAAAATAAGTGTATTAATCCTACACATAAAGCTTAGCTGCATTTCTGAGGCTAATGTATTTCTGAGCTTTTCCAGATTTGGATGGCAATCAACACAAGGCCTCCACACAAAGCCACCATGGATACTATTCATGGAAAGAGCCAGATTGTTGAAAGGGGACCTGCCCTTTCAATGTCCAAACACAGTTCAACTATTTCTAAGCTGCAAACTTTTGAATTTGATTTTAAAACTCCTCATAGTTCATAAATAAGCCCTTTATGATTACAAATACATAGCTATTACATAAAGACATACTATGTTGAAAAAAGACATTAGTGACTAGTAAGGATATCTTTAGAAGATGTGGAATCTTGGGTGTATTTTTTCATGGCTGTTGTGTAGGTAATAAACTTTTCCTTAGACCAGAAGCCAGATTTGAAAGCTAAAGGTGTGGGTTGGATGGGAAGTTGTTAAAGACTCTCAGAAATCCCTAGGCATTGGGCAGAACTGTTAAATACAACTGAGCAAGTCAGTCACTGTATAAGAGTGCATGGCCAATGGAGAAAGTAGAAGCTCCAATCCAGGCTGCTGTCTGTTCCTCGTACAAAAGACCCTTTTATAAAATTCCCAACTATCTCAGTTAGTTCCTACTCTGTGTGGCAGGCTTTGCAATGGTGGGAGAAGCACAGGAATAAAAGAACCAGGCAAGATCTTACCCATTGGTGCTTCGGAACAGAAACCTCAACAGAGTTCAAGACAAGGCATATAAGCTAAAAGTTAAGGAAATAAGATGCCAAGCCCCAGGTCAAAGGACAATTCTGGGAAGCTTGTGCCACTATCTATGTTTATTTCTTTTGTTCTTTTCCTTAGAATTCTACAAAGCATTCCAAAAAAGTTCTAGTCTGCCTAACTTGATTGTGTTTAAGAGAACCATGGGAAAGTTTTCATTTGGTGCTTGGGTCACACTGTCATTTGCCTCCCTGGCCCAGAAAGGTGATAATTGGAAGGAAACAGAACTGCCCAACTTCATCCCCACCAGCTCCCAGAGTCTGGCCTAGTTAAGAATCCATTGGATTCTGGGGGAATGTTAGTAGAATTTCTTCATGTCCTTTTGAGGGAGATGCTAAGAACCCTCTAGCTAACCCCATAATTGGTTCTCTTTGAGAGAACAAAGAGAAAGTGTCCAGAAAAAGAATACTAAAACTAAAACCTGTTTTTCTTGAGGATTTTCAAGGAATCCCAAAATGTGGCACTTTCATCTTGCCTCTCTAAAGGAAAAATCAGGAGTTCACTATGGCAACAATGTGGGTAGGAAGCCATCTGTTTGTGGGCCTTCCCCTCCTGAAGTTGTGAAAATTTTCTGCCCTCTCTAGAACTGTTGAGACTTCCAGCAGAGTCTGAAACCTTTGTGCAGCTGGCAAGCAAGTGAACAGAGGCAACTGTTGATCCTTTCAGCCCTAAAAGTAAGGAATTGCTTTTTTTTTCATTCACCATGGGAAAAGGCTAGCCCTGTATTAACACAAGGGATGGGCATCTAAGAATGTTCAGGAATTTCGGGGATGAAGCTGGGCTGCCTATTTTGTCAAAAACACCTTCTGTGGCCAAGGTACAAATTCCCTGGAGTCAGCCAAAACTGCCTTTACTGTTCAGGATGTTGCTCTGAGACCAGAGAAAGAACAATGCATGGCACTGTGTGGACAGTCTGCTTAGTGTGCACTGTGGCCCATAGAAATCCCAGAGCTCTTCTATTGCTGGCATTTTTCTGTTTATTTAATGTTAATATTGAAAAAATATTCATTGTGCAAAACTCACCCTGCTAACCATACTTACATGGACAACTTGGTGACATACATACTTTCAGAGCAGTGCACAACCAACCTCCAGAACCCTTCTCATCATGCAAAACTCCACTTCTCTTCCCATTAAATGAGAGCAGCAGAATCCATCCCTCCTCCTCTGACTACAGCTTGACATTCTGCTACTGAGCCTGAGTACTTTAAAGATCTTATGGAGGTTTAATTCTGCAAAAGTTATTGCTTCATGACTGGCTTATTTTTCTTAGCACAATGCCTTTAGGAGCCTTCCACCAGCAGTACATATGTTGAATTTTCCTTCTCTTTTTAAAAGGCTTTTGAAAATTCTCCATTGTATGTATATACCATGTTTTTGTTTTCTCCATATGGCAATGGATATTTGTGTTGCTACCCCAGTTGGGCAAATGTAAAAAACGCTTTTATGAACATGAATATACAAACAGCTGTTTAGGGACTGGCTTTCAAGTCTTTTGATTATATATGCCTGCAAGTGGAATTGTATGGTCGTATGGTAAATCTACTTTTAAGTTTTTTGGTTTTGAGGAACTCACTAACCTATGTTTTATAGAAACAAGATACCTGGGAGAAGAAATTATTCTCCTCAAACTCGATGACAGTTTTAAACTGAAAAGAACATATTAAGAGTCTCTTCAGTAATATAGATCAAAATATGCCCCATCCCCTGCCACCAGGTATGCTTCAGAGTACTTTTTACTGAGACTATTTCCTGAGTGTAAACTCATGGTAGTCCTGGTGACTTCAAATGGTTTTGCACCCACCACGGTGATTGATTTCATCTTAGTATCACAAAGGATTTCTCTCCCGCATGACTCTGATGCTCATCACATTGCGGCAGGGTAGGTAATGAAGCACAGAACATTTTAATGGATTGTCTAAGAAGATCCTGAGTAGTGATGGCTAAGGAGGAAAGCTAAGAATGCATGTCTTCTTCATGCCCTGTTGAGGCCCCTTGGTTTTGAGAAGTGCTGGGATACCATGAGGCCCATGGCTTCTCTAAGCTGCTCTGGGAGGAACTGACAGATTGGTGAGCCCCAGCCGCAGAGAACTGGGAGAATCTGGCACTGGGTTACCCTACCTAGGGCAGTAGAACCTGACCTTGGATAGAAGATAAAAATCTTAGGCAAGGCTCTCTTCACAAGATAGAAGGAAGGAAGGAGTAACGTTCTGAAGGCTAATATAAACAAATTGGAAAGCAAACTAACTTTGGTTCAGCAAACCATGTTTCTGACATTCTACTTCCTCAGTTAAAATGAGCCTGTGAGACTTCACAGAAGCCCTTTCAGACAATGAAAAGCTGTGGGTGCATCTTGGCTTATAGACACATTCCAGTCTGGGAGAAGTAAACATGGCGATATGGATCAGCCAGGCAGCCAAACAGCTCCAGGGCCCATGAGCACAGACCCTGGATCTAATAAAACAGTCTTCATTCTGTCATTTGACGGGGTATGCTTAGTTCCCTAAGGGAGTCTGTAAAATTCCTTTGACTTGCCTGCAACAATCTTATATTCCAGAGTTTGCATTTTCTACATTGTTCAACAGGGAGAAAAAAACTCTACGCCCATCTACATTAACATTTGCTTATTTTCCTGTGATGTGATGGTAATTTACAGTGATCCAAAGAAGAAAATGCACTACTTTCTCACGAAACAGGGCATAAACAAGGCTGTTAATCTTCTCAATGAAGCATGTCATTCATTCCTTCTAAGTCTCTGAAAAAGGCTCAGCCCAGTTGGGGTCATGTGGGCTCAATAAAAATTATAGACCCGATAGACCTTGTCCTTGAGTAGCCATACTCACATTAGGTGCGGGGAGGTGGGGGGGCAGATGAACCCATCTAGAGTATTCCTTCGCTGAAACACTTGTCTAGCACATGTATGGCCCCATGTTCCAGCCCAGCACTGCAAATATAAAAATTGACCTGTAAAAGCCATAAAAGATAGACTTCAATAGGAGAGCTTTAGATTTTTAAGATTTTGGAGCAAGTTTCTCTGAACATGAGAGAAGCCCGACAGAGCTGTCTTCAAGCATTAAGGACAGTAGTAGAGTAAGGCCTTACAGTCTAGGGTGATCGTGAAAGAGGATGAGAGGTGGCACCATCAGCTGAAGCTGTAAATAACTGGAGACACAGATATTGCACTACTGCCACAGTGACTCATTTCCCAAAGCCACCGTGCTGGCACTGTCCCAGTCCTGTGGGCACATCTCTTTAAGCTGAAGGTCCTTTCCTGTGTGGTTTTAATCTACTTCAAGGTTGAATGGGAGTTATTTTAACCTCCTTTTATGTTAGTAGAAGTTCTGTGATTTCAATGAAGGGAGAGGGCAGTCTAGTTTGTCTCAAGGTTTAAGCATCCTGCTCTCTTCCTTAGTTTTAAGGTCACGTTCTACCATGAATCACATCCTAGAAGCCTAACCAAAGAGCTCCAAATCTTATTTGTTGTGAAAAATTTGCACAGGCCATTACCTAACTGACCATAAAGTAGTAAATCTGCAGTCATAAATTGTGAAACTAGTATGTCTCCCTCTATAAAAGCCTTTAGCGAAATGCACAGGCATATGTGACAAGTATAAAATTTGTCACAATCCCAGAATGCATTATTAATTTCTTCCCAGCTTCAGGTAAACCTTTTTTTTTTTTATTTATTTTTTTAATTGAAGTTGAAAGAACAAAGGAAAAGGCATTCTGGGAAACCCATATCATGGGACCAGATGTGGTGGCATGAACCTGTAATCTCAACACTTGGAAGGTGGAAGGGCCCATCTTCAGCTCCATAGTGAGGTTCGCACCAGTCTGAGCTCATGTATGAAACCCTGTCTAAATACAATAGTAGTAATCAAAAGGTTCATGATGACACGTATGGAGTTAGAAAAGCTTGAACAAATCCTGCTATGACTCTAGATGCATCTTGCTTATGACTAGGAATGTAGCTCATGGTAGAACACTTAGGCAGCATATGTAAGACCCTGGGCTTGATCTCCAACACCTGAATGAATGAATGAATGAATGAAATGCATTTCAATTTCCTTTGTTATTCTTGTATTAAAAAGCACCCCTCCTTGGGTGTCCCCAAAGGAAGACCAGCAGTGTCAACTAACCTGGACCCCTGAGATCTCTCAGACGAGCCAGTAACCAGGCAGCATGTACGAGCTGATCCGAGGCCCCTGACACATACACAGCAGAGGACTTCCTGCTCTGGCCTCAGTGACAGAAGATGCATCTAACCCTCAAGAGTCTTGAGGCCCCAGGGAGTGGGGAGTTCTGGTCAGGTGGGGTGGGGGCCATCCTCTTTGAGATGGGGAAGGAGGAATGGGATGTGGAACTGTAGGAGGGTGGACCAGGAGGGGGATAATGACTGCATTGTAAAAAGTGACTAAAGATAATTAAGTAAAAAAAAAAAAAAGCACCCCTCCTTGTTTTGGTGATTTTATTTGATGTGGGCAATGTTCAAAAAGAAAGAGATCTCTTTTTATTGCACTCTGGTTCATAGCATTTGGAAGATACTGCTTTTTCTTTTTCTTCCTTTTTTTTTTTTTTTTTTTTTTTTTTTTTTTTTTTACAAATTCACTAGAGTAAATCTATCAAAGACATCTCATAAATAGTTCACGTGATTGTTAGCAATAATCCTGTATGTGTGGACACTGAAGCTCTCTATATCTGAGCTATGTCCTGACTGCCTTTTAAATGTTTTCAAAGACAAATTTGCTCCTTTAGTGTCAACTGAACTTGCAGTGATTCCGTCAACATTCATTTTAGTTTGAGACAGAATTTTGCTAATTTTCCCATGCAGACCTCAAACTTGCCATCCTCCTGTCTTAGCCTCCCTAGTTACTGGGATTATCGGCACGTGCCATAAGGCCCACTGGCATTTTTTCATCAAACAGTGTGAATTAGTCTTTTAAAACTTTATATGCAGATCGCACCCCACCCGGTCCCTCCTCTCCTTCCAGTCCCACCCTTACACATCCCTCTTCCTATTACTTCCTCCCTTTAAAAACATCCCTATACTATTAAAGACTTAGTAGTTTACTATCACGGGAAACCCTAACTGCCGCAAAATTTGCTTCATTGTGGTGCTCTGGAGCTGAATCTATGATATCTCTAAGGTACCACTTCCCACCTAAAGCATTTTCCAATCTCTGGCTTGATTTAAAAAAAAAAATCCTTGGAGCTGTGAGTAGATAGAGACTTAAGAGTTGACTGACTTGTGATTAAGCTATAAGTACCTTCTCTAGTGTCCTTACAGTAGTGGGGCAAGCAAGAACTGAACTCTCCTCCAGGAGCAGAAGACAGGCTTGCCCATGGGATTTGCACATCAGTGCTGCTCAGTTTATTCCCACAGGCCACAGCTCTCAGGGTTCTTATTGTCTCTTATAATCAACTCTGTTCTTATTGGCGAAGGTTACCAAACAAAGGCCAAGATAACTTTTATTGAGCCAGGCAAAGTCACTTTCCAAGAAGAAAATCCCATGGAAGATAATTCTAACAATTTGGGCTCTCTCTCTCTCTCTCTCTCTCTCTCTCTCTCTCTCTCTCTC
>BDUI01000171.1:222928-250739 GCA_002335545.1 Apodemus speciosus
TGGCATGCACTCACTGATAAGTGGATATTAGCCTAGAATCTTGGAACACCATAGACACAATCCACCTATCAAATGCTGTCTGACAAGAAGGAAAAATTGGACCCAGGTTCTGGAAAGGCCCAATGCAGCAGTGCAGGGGAATACCAGAACAGGGAAATGGGAAGGGGTGAATAGGGGAACAAGGGTGGGGGGAAGACATATGGGACATCTGTGGGGTGGGGAAACCAGAAAAAGGGAAATGAAATGTAAATAAAGAATATATCCAATAAAAAAAATAACTGAATTACTGTTTAGTCTCTTCCTTCATTAGATTTCATAGTAGTGGACTATTCTATATTTTGTCTCCAATTATTTGGTTTTTCTAAATATACTTTTTATAGTACATCAAGAAGCATTTTATTCAATAGAATACTTTCTGGATTTTTATTGGGAGTATTTTTGCCCTAAAGGAAACCAGTATTGTCAAATTTGTCTTCATGAATTGTGCTTAAAACCAAATTAGAAGGAACATTTGGAGCTCACTTGCAAAATTATAGAAATCCTTGAAGGAAACATAGTTCCTGAGAGAAAAAAGTCACTTGAATTTACAAAGGTTGGATCATGTAAGAGGTATGAGAGAGTTTTTCTTTCTCTTATACAAAGACTGAAATGAATTCAATGCAAAAGTTGACAAATCTTGTAATAAAAGTATTCCTGACAGTTTTTGTGCCTACCTAAGTACTGTTAGGGAGACAAAGGAAGCAGAAAATCTAATACCTATCCACTAGGACCCCTGAGCCCATACCTGGGAAGAAACCAGGAAGACCAGACTCATAATGCCATCAGACTTAGGCTTCAATGAACTCACAATTCACCTCTGAGTTTGGAATTCTGGGGTGGGGCCTGAGAGGCTGAATGTCTAGCAAGCTCCTAGTTGATACTAAGTCCCACCCTTTGTATAGGAAAGTTCCAGCTGTGGAACATGCTGGAATTTTATATGCAAAGCTGAATACAGTTGAGAGAATAGAGGTGAGCATGTTGACGGGGTATGGAGATCTGAAATAAAGTGCATCTAGCAGAGCCAAATCCCACAAAAGATTCTCGGTTTTAAAGGGCTCTTGTATGTACATACATATATATGTGTAGATATATGTATGAAAAAATAATTAGTAAAAAAAGGAGGCTCTGATTCTGAGGAAGAGTGGGGAGGGGTATATGGGATGGTTGGGAGGGAAGAAAAAGAAACATGTAATTATAATCCCTCCAAAATAAAATGAAATTAAAAAAATAAATAAAAAGGCCTGATGAGTAGCCAAAAAGAATCCTGATGTGAATTAGGATCATGGTCTTCCTTAATTCAACTTTCTCCATGAATTTTTGACTGAATTGGTGAAATGTAAATGGATTCTGTTTTCACTTAAGAAAGAAGGGACCTAATAATATGTGTGCATCATTGTAGGGATATTAGGCAATATAATCATCCCTCACTAGACACAGGGATTGATTCCAGGATCACCCACTTAAATACCAAAAGCTGTTCGTGAGCTAGACTATTACGAGTAGGTGTAATAACGATATAGTATTTGCATATACATATCTCTTTATGTATTTTAAAGTATCTTAGATTACATATAATACCTAGCATGATGCAAATTCTAAATTTTATATGGAAATAATTACAAGAAAAATACCAGCATATGTTTACTACAGATGTGATCATACTAAATGTCACTACATAGTACACATCAATAACAACAAAATAATTTTCTTTGTAGTGCTAGAAACTAAATTTTGGGCTTCTTGAAACCTTGGAATGTGTTCTACCACTAAACTATATCTTTAGCCCAAAATTATTTTTATGGATACCTTTGATCTATAGTTAATGTAATAGGCTCATGCCCTCTCATTCTCCCTCTCTATTTCTGTCTTTGTCTCTGTTCTTTCATCCTTCCTTCCCCCCATCTTGTGTGTGTGTGTGTTAAGATTTCTGAACATATTTACAACACACACACACACACACACACACACACACACTTTCAATGCTTTGTAACAGAAATACAGAAGCATTACCACAGACCTTACTATCCAATGGAGATTAGTCATAATTAAATGAACTTCTGAACCCAAATAATACTTGGTGGTGGGGAAATGTCTACCAAGGAAAGATAGTTTTAATAAGATGCATTTCAACTTTATAATACACTTCTAAAACAGTTATGTGACTTTGGAAATTATAAAATAAAACCAAAGCTAGAACAAAAGATATTTAAAAGACAGAAAGCTTTTGCTGCCCCCCTTTTTTTCATAACAACACCTCTGTTCAGTCCCTGGACATGAATTTGAAAGCAAATCTGTTTATGTTTATTAATGGGAAAACTAACATTTTTCCCCTATGCACATACTTTAACATGTTGAGTAAAGATTTTAAGAATTATTTTTCCAAATTACTATCCTCTGGTGTTCACCAATCTACTCACAAAGGGAAGGATTTACAATGGTTGAAAACAGTGTTTTAGGCAGGAGGAGGGTTCAAGTAATGGCTGTGCTGCTATTTGCTTTGAGCTGGAAAGGGCTTGTGGAAAATTGAGTTGCCAAGGCAGGTTGTGGCCAGATGGTAGAAAACCAACCGAAGGCCTAGCTGAGCATCTGGATAGCCGTCTCTAGGTAAGCACAATTTTGACCCATTGATGAAATAAAATGTGAAAAGGGCTGTGTGGAAATAATTGGTAGTTGGCACTTGTTGATGCTTGCTGTGAGCCATTCGCCCACTTGACAGCTTCTCAGGCAGTTCAAAGCATGGTTCAGTGGGGAGGGCTGTTCAAGTTCAAGGTAAATGTTAGGAAAGATTACTGAAGAGAAAGTCAGATTCATCCCCAGTACTTTGGTACAAGCCCCAAACCACAGATTTCTCAGACTGCCCAAATGTCTTAGAGAATAAATGGTACCCCAAGGGGCAAACTGCCTAAGAGGTCCCCCTCCCTAGAGATGGTGGGCATCCATATTTTTCTCATTAACTTATTCATGACACAAAGTATTATGTCTTGCTGAGAATGGTGGAAAATATTTCACTGAAGTCTTAAGTTGGAAAAAAATTAAGAGAGTTTTATTCCCTCTTTATGACCCCAAGCCAAAGAAAAAGTTTGTCACTCTGAATGTTTATGAGATGGGTAAGCCAGAAGAGCAGACACAGCCAAATCCCTCTGACTCATTACTGAGCTGTAGGAGTAGCATGCTCAATTAGTAGGTAATATAATTTACCCAACCCCTGGGGTAGAGGGGAAAGTGAGGTGGACATGAACATTTTCAAAGTTATATATTTACTCAAGAGAGCAAGACAATCCTCTAAATGCAGCCCAGTCTACACAGCCATCAGTCACTTCTGAGATCCAATAGGTCACTTGTTTGACCCTGCTGTCTATATAACTAAGATGAGTAATGTGTTAGCAATGTGGGAAGCCTCAGATCATAAAACCAAAGGGGAATAAATCAGCCATGATTGTCAGGATGTGCAGGACACAGAGATTTAGAGCTGGGATCCCACTGGGCTAGACACTGTCCTCCTTCATTTGCTCAGGGCAGCTGCAGTTTTGTGTGATATGAACACCAGCCCTGAGCTGATTTTCATCTATTCCTTCTGGGGGCAGGGTTGGTAGTGATGAGTGCCATCTCTCTAGACACTGAGATGAGATTAACTGTTGCTTTCATTCCATCCATTTACATTTTTTAAATTGTTTTGGATATAAGGTTATAGCAAAAATCACAGTGGTTGTATGTTAGACCTCTTGTCTTGACCCATACAAACCTCTTCCATCACCAACATCCAGCACCACAGTGGGACATTTTTACTACCAATAAATATACACTGACACACTACCATCATCATTAAGAACTATAAAAATCTTGCACACAGTATATGGTTTGAAAGTTGTATAGCCACAATCAGAGCATTATTTAGATGATTTTCACTACCCTAACATTTTCTGTGACCCACCTAGTCTGTTTGATGACTGAACAATTCTACTGTTTCACTAGAACTTGGAACTCGGTCATTTCTGATTTTCTTAATTCAAGGCTGTTTGCACAAACACTTTGTGCCAAGTGATGTGCAAAGCATAGAGAAATATCTTGTTGTCAAGATCCAGGCTTACTGGGGCTGGAGAGATGGCTCAGAAAAGCACTGACTGTTTTGTTCAGAGGTCCTGAGTTCAATTCCCAGCAACCACATGGTGGCTCACAACCATCGGTAATGGGATCTGATGCCCACTTCTGGGGTGTCTGAAGACTGCAATCAATCTTTGAAAAAAAATAGCTTAAAAAAAACCAATAACGTTCCAGGCTTACCCTCAACAGATTCTCACTACAGTCAATGTAGGGACAATCGGAAAGATATTGAGTTCTAGATTGTTCGAGAATTCCCCATACAAGAGTAGGGCCTGGAGAGACGGCTCAGAGGTTATAAGCACTTGCTGTTCTTGTAGAGAGCCCAGGATCAGTTCCCAGAACTCACATGGTGGTTCAAAACTTTCTGTAACTCTAGTTCTACTTTATTATGGTCTGCTTAGGCACTAGACATACACAATATATATACTCATGCAGACACACATATACCCATAAAATAAAATAAAAATAAAGAATCCTTTTAGAAGTGTATTATGGGCCACAAGATGCAAGATGGTATAAATTATCTTCAGGGAAAATTCAATCCTTCAGTTTGGACTGCACAAAAACTTTTTGAGTACTACATGATATGGGAGAGTAGTAAATCTGGGAAAATTGGTTTAGACCGTTCTCATCCTTGTCATTCTTCAAAAGAGATAAGAATTATGTGTCTCTACAATGGAGTCAGAGAATCAGGGGTAGGCCAATATATGTGTAACTTCACTTCCTCTTCAAATTATACATATGACAGGGAGCCCAGGTGAATCATGCTATCTAATATGGTAGAGTCAGTGTTCACTTTAAGCAGAACTGTCAATATAGGATAAGAACAGCTCTGAGTGAGAACTTAAGTTTAGGGATATATATATATATTGCTCAGTGGAAATGACAATGATAGAATAATTTTCCTACCTAAAAATAAATGGAATATGCTTAGTACAAGATCCCTGAATAGGTATATGTCTCCTGGGAAATCTTTTCTAGTTCCAACTTAAGGTGACAGAATAATAACAGGCACTGGTTTTTGTCCAACCTCTTACCATGCGTTTTTCTCTGCTTATTTTCCTATTTTCTCACTTCAGAGAAAAGCATGTGTCCCCTTGATTTGGCCTTAGATGAGAGGAGGAGAGCAGGTCGAGTTCACTATGTGATATGTCCCTGAAATGGGAAAAGGGAGAATGGTGATGTCTGCCATTGTGTGGATAACTGAATGTCACTGGCCCATACATATGTTTGTCTTCACAGTGGTGCTATTGAGAAGTAGTAGAGGAGATACAGAACATACACCCTAGTGACAGGTCCTTAGGTCACTGCAGCCAGAACCCCAAAGAAAACTGGGATACACTCTCCTGTCTCTTCCTCTTTCCTGGCTTCTGAAGTGGCCACTTGCTCTGACTTGTGCCCCTACCCTTCACATGGTCCTCCATCACCCTCATGGTAGGCCTAATTAATGGGCCATATGATCATTCACTTTAACCCTCTAAACCATGAGTTAAATCAATCTTTTCCTTACATAAGTGATTTTCCTAGGTAGTTTTGTCATGGTATTAATCAAAATTTAGTCAAGGCAAACTAATATAGTGATAATAATATTTGCATTTGGAGAAAAAAGATGGGCTGAAGCCTAGAAGAGAGTCACAGTTTGTGACCTCTGAGAATAGGAAAGACTTATTTGGTTGGTTATTACTGTTCACATAGCAGGGTGTAGAATTCCAATTCCTTAGGAAATAAACCTCTGGGAATATCTGTCAGGATATTTCTGGGTTGGAGTCATACCAGGAAGACCTACTCTAACTGTGGGTGCCATCATTACATGGCTCCAAGTCCTCCACTGAACAAAAAGAAGGAAGTGAGAGGCAACACTTACCTGTTTCCGCACAGTGGACGCAAGGAAACCCACTGTTTTTAGCTCCTGCTACCATACAGTTCCCCTACACAAAAGCTAAAACAAACCCTTCCTTCCTCAAGTTGCTTTTGGCTAGTGTTTTGTCACAAAACCACAGCTATCAGAAATATATGTAAAATCCCTGTGGGAAAGGCTCAATCCAAACTACAGATATAAAAGACCGGAGTATGTCCCTAAGAAAGTTTCCACCTGCCACAAAGGTGATTATTCTTTTTTTTTTTTTTTTTTAGGACCTGTTTTGACNTTTCTTTCTTGTTGGACAGCATTTGGTAGGTGGATTGTGTCTATGGTGTTCCAAGATTCTAGGTTAATATCCACTTAACAGTGAGTGGAATGCCATTTCTTAATCAGTGGCTTTGGGGTATTTTCTTGGACTGAGCATTGTACACACATGAAATCTCAAATAATCTTCCTAAGTCTTTGCTATGATTAGGTATCATATAATTATCTATCCTTTCCCTGTCTTTACAGATGAAGGTGCTGTTGCTAAAAGAGATGAACTGACTCAGCATAGGGGATAGACTTAGCAATGGCTTTGGGATTTGAATGCAATTTAATATCACTCTGTACTTCATATTCTTAAATACATAGTTGTTATATTTACCACCATCTCCAAGGCCTAAATTAAATGGAAATCTGTGCTTTAGAGAGGACCCAGTTTTCCTTTGTTAATACTATAATTAGTAGCCCAGGAGGTCTGGTTTAACCCCCTGCTGGAGGAGTGTGATTGTGAGCAACAGACTGACATTTGCTTTTTTTCTTCATTTTAGATTGTAACAATTTATATGTTCAGGTCTGAGAAAGCAAGCACTTGAGAAGGCTGCTAATTTTCTTCCATATACTTTATCTCCAATTAGAACATACTGTCATCAAGTAAATGGTAGTAATTTATTTTTCATCATATGGTTTCAACATCTAGACATAATTTAGTGAGGAAAAGAAAGGATTGTGTTTTTCACCTCAAATATGCTTTTCCAATACAACAGAATTCTTAAGACATCAGTCGTCAGCAGCCTATGAAGATGTTCACTATAAAAAGTTAATATAGCCTCTGTAGTTCAGTTTTATAATTTCTAAAATGGGAGCATGACTTTGTGGGTTTGACACACATACTGAGACTCTTGTTACTAACCTTCATCTACTCAATACATGCTCTTGTTTATATTTTCTATTTGGAATGTCATTTCTTAATCAGTGGCTTTAGAACATTTTCTCGAGCTCTAATAATCCTCCCTTTATCATAGAGTTATTGTCAGGATTCAATTTCTTTTTTTTTTCTTTCTTCTTATCCCCCTCTTTTTTATTGAATACATTCTTCATTTACATTTCAAATGTTATATCCTTTCCCAGTTTCTCCCCCTTCCCAGAAAATCTCCAACCCATCCTCCCTCCCCCTGCCTCCAAGAAGATGCCCCTCCACTCAGCCCACTCCCACCTACCCCCCACCTCGATTTCCCCACAGTGCGGCATCTATCGAGCATTCATAGGATCAAGGAACTCTCCTCCCACTGATGCCCTACAAGGCATTCCTCCTCCACAATTGTGGCTGGAACCATGTGTACCCCTTGGTTGATGGCTTAGTCCCTGGAAGCCCTGGGGGGTCTGGTTGACTGACATCAACATTCTTCCCATGAGGCTGCAAACCCCTTCAGCTCCTCCAATCCTCCCTCCAGCTCCTTCATTGGGGACCCCACGCTCAGTCCAATGGTTGGCTGCTAGCATCTGCCTCTGTATCTGTAAGGCTCTGGCAGGGCCCCTCCTGAGACAACCATAACAGGCTCCTGTCAGCAAGCACTTCTTGGCATCCACAATAGTGTCAGGGTTAGGTGACTGTTTATAGGATGAATCCCCAGGTAGGACAATCTCTGGATGGCCTTTCTTTCAGTGTTTGACCCACACTTTGTTTCCACAATTGCTCCTGTGAGTATTTTGTTCCCATTCTCAGTAAAACATAAGCGCCCACACTTTGGTCTTCCTTCTTCTTGAGTTTCAGGTGGCCTATGAATTGTATCTTGTTTATTATGAGCATCTGGGCTAATAGCCACTTATCAGTGAGTGCATACCATGTGTGTTCTTTTGTGATTGGGTTACCTCACTCCGGTTAACACTTTCTAGTTTCATCCATTTGCCTAAGAATTTCATGAATTCATTGTTTTTAATAGCTGAATAGTACACCATTGTGTAAATACACCATATTTTCTGTATCCATTCCTCCATTGAGGGACACCTGGGTCCTTTCCAGCTTCTGGCTATTATAAAAAAGACTGCTATGAACATAGTGGAGCATGTGTTCTTATTATATGTTGGAGCATCATCTGGGTATACTCCCAGGAGTGGTATAGCTGGGTCCTCAAGTAGTACTATGTCTAATTTTCTGAGGAACCGCCAAACTAATTTCCAGAGTGGTTGTACCAGCTTGCAATCCCACCATCAATGGAGAAGTGTTCCTCTTTCTCCACATCCTCTCCAGCATCTGCCATCCCCTGAGTTTTTGATCTTAGCCATTCTGACTGATGTGAGGTGAAATCTCAGGGTTGTTTTGATTTGTATTTTCCTGATAACTAAGGATATTGAACATTTCTTTAGGTACTTCACAGCCATTTGAGTTTCCTCAGTTGAGAATTCCCTGTTTAGCTCTGTGCCCCATTTTTAACAGGGTTATTTGGTTTTCTGGAGACTAACTTCTTGAGTTCTTTGTATACATTGGATATTAGCCCTCTATAGGATGTAGGATTGGTGGGAGAACTGGGTTCTGATGTTGCCAAGTAGCCTTGGTTTCTGTTGGTAGGGTTCTTGTGCTTGCCTTTCACCATCTGGTTATCTCTGGTGTTAGTTGGTCTTGCTTTCTCTGGGTGGAGCTTGTCCCTCCTGTGGGCCTGTAAGCCTGTGTCTGTACTCCTGGGAGACCAACTCTCTTCTGGCAGGGTCTGTGCACAGAAGGCTGTGGAGCTGTCCAGCTCCCTGGTCCGAGCTCAGAAGTGAAAGTGCTGCTGGGAGATCACTCTCCCCTGGCAGGCTGTGCACAGAAGGCTGTGGAGTTGCCTGGCTCCCTGGTCCCAGCTGCTCCACTGTCCCAGCTGCTCCACTGATTGTATGGCCTGTGTACTCCCAGCTGTTCCCCTCCAGAGAGAAGCTGTAGATCACTCTCTCCTGGCAGGTTGTGCACAAAAGGCTGTGGAGCCGTCCAGCTCCCTGGTACAAATGTCTTCTCCTGTATTTCTTTATGTCCTTCCTGAAGTCCTCTATCAGCATCATCAAATGTGATTTTAAATCCAGATCTTGCTTTTCCAGTGTGTTGATGTATCCAGGAATTGCTGTGGTAGGAGAACTGGGTTCTGATGGTGGGTGCCACAGTACCTTGGTTTTTCTTGGTAATGTTCTTGCATTTGCCTTTTGCCATCTGGTTATTTCTGGTGTTAGATGGTCTTGCTGTCTCTGACTGTGGCTTATCAGTCCTGCAAGCCTGTGTATCTGTACTCTTGGGATTCCCGTTCTCTCTGTGCATACATGTAGGCACTCCTGGGAGACCAGCTCTCTTGTGGTGGTATTTGTGTATGTAGCTCTGTGGCCCAGGATCAGCTCTGTGCTCTCAGGCCTCTCCACAGTCCTGGGAAGTTAGCTATCTCCCTGCACCACCTAGATATGGCAAACTGTGGCAGAGGATGGTCCCCAGCAGGAGACAGAAACAAGAAGGCTCCCGCCTGAGGGTTCCAGAAGGGTTCCTCTGAGCAGCAGGGGTGATCCTACCTGTGCTTTCAGACCCCTCAGTACTCCTTCGGAAGGACAGGTGGCAGAAGGGGCAGAAGGAATGGAAGGGGAGTGGTATTTGGAAGGGTGGGGATTTTGGTGTTTGATGGGTGGTGAATCCTGCCTGTCCCCCAGCAGCACCAGAGGTGGGTGGGGGTTCTTACCAACTTCTCTGAGTGCAGCAGGTTCTCTAGGATGGATCAGAAGATGGTGTCTTCACTGGAGCAGACCAGCCAAGGCAGCATTGTCTTTTGCAATTCCATCAATCATGAGCTGATCAACTCTTTAGCAAATGATAAAAAAAGAAAGCTTTCCTTTTACATCACTACAAAGCCAACATTGCTTTAGGAACCAATAACAATGCTTCCTATATTTATGCTGCTATTGTTTTTGTTTGTCTGTTTCTCAGTGCTGGAGATTGAATGCAGGACTTCGTTAATGTTAGGCAAGTACTCTTCCATTGAGCTATGCCCCCAGATTGCTAGTGTGTTTTTATTTATGTATTTTACAAAAACATATATCAACATATTTTTTTTTGAAAATCTGAAGTTTCAAGACTTAACAATTAAAGAAATGCCATCAAAATTCAGGTTTTTCCAATCAGAAGACTCAGGGGGCTGAAATGAAGCTCCTCCTGCTTAATTACAGTTGAAAGAATTCCTATCTTGCAAATAACCTATTCAGAAATAATTGAGAGCACTCCATTGTTCTTCAGTGGGGGTATTGATGTACCTTTTCTAGTCACTGTTGAGCTTTATTACATTGATGACAAATATAAAAACAAATACTCAAGCTTCATGAATGACTTCACATCTTTAAATTTTATATTAAATGTTTTATGAAAACCACAACCCAAACAGTCATAAATTAAGCTAGATATTCATATTTGAAATCTGTAAAGAGCCAGCCACATCCTCTGTTTAGTAGCAGCAGCAGGTTGAAGCAACAAATACTGCCTTTTAATACAGAGTAAAATAAAACGTTGTATGTCTCTCAACTGTCTGCCGAAGCCATAAATGTTGAAGGCACTTGAAGTATAACAAAGCTTCAGAAGCAGTAGTCAGCATCAAATTGTTTTTTATGGCGTGCTTCCTACTTTAAGGCAGAGCAAAACAATCAGCTGCCATTTGCCATTAAGTACAGAGCTGCAATCATGAGGAGTGTTCTATGTAGAATCTGCTGTAATAATCATTGCCCTGTAATTCCAAGTGCATTAAGACGAATACAGATGTGGAAAGACATGGCAGGTAACATTCACATCATAGGCACAAGAGTTTTAGTGTGGCTTCTGGATATGAGACTGAAGATATCTCTGCTTAGTGATAAAATAAAAAGCACAAGATCTCACTATCCAAATGTATTAACTGGCCACACAAACCAACCAGTTAAATAATTATTAAATACATATACATTTAATTATATATATTTACTTGTATTTAATTTAATTATATATTTTTAAATTTTTATTATATATATTCAATCTACTGCTGGACTTGTTATGAGCAAAATACAGAGAAAATATTCTTGCCACAAAATATTTGCATTATGCTCACTTTGTCAGCACACATACTAAGATAAAAATGATACACAGGAGATTAACATAACCTCTACACAATAGCAAATGTTTGGTATGATAGATATGCAAATTACCCTGATCAGATCATTACAGACTTTATATATATATATATATATATATACATATATATATTTAAATGACACATAGTATCACACAAATACAAACACCATGACTGTTGAAAATAAAAAAATATAAACAAAGCTTAAGCACAAAAAACATATTTTTAGACATCCAAGTCATATGCATCAAATAAGGGCAATAATAGATATAGAGTTAAACTGTATTGTAGGTTATATTAAATGATACTAATTTGAAAAACAAAAACAATTGATAGGATTTTAAGCTGGACTGGATGCAGTCTGAGCTAGCAAAGAATTTGTAAGCAAAGGATAGGTGAGTGTGAGAAGTAAGAATGAAATAACAGAATTATTAATAATCAAAAAAGACCTCAAGATTGCTACATAGTTCGTGGTAGTCAGGAACTCTTGATCCTGATCTTTCTGCTCAGACTCTCAAGTTCTAGGATTACAGGTGTGCACCACTATAACCAGATATAGTAGTGGCTCTGAAAAAGTGATACACACACACACACACACACACACACACACACACACACACACGGAGTTGTCTTAGGGTTTTATTGCTGTGAAGAGACACCATGACCAAGACAACTCTTATAAAGGCAAACGTTTAATTGGGGCTAGCTTCCAATTTCAGAGGTTCAGTCCATTATCATTATGGTGGGAAGCATGGCATCATCCAGGCAGACTTGTATGCTGAAGAAGAAGCTGAGAGTTCTATATCTCGATCTGAAGGCATCCAGGAAGAGACTGACTCTTCTGCACTGGGCAGAGCTTGAGCAGTAGGAGCATTTGAAGGGAGCCTACACAATGACACACTTCCTCCAACAAGGCCACCCCTCCTAATAGTACCACTTCCCATGGGGCAAGCATAATCAAACCACCACAGGTTCTCTGGAGGAACAGATATTACAGAAAGAAAGAGAGAATTTATTAGAATGGCTTACAGGCTGTGATTCAGCTAGTACAACAATGTCTGTCTACTAATGGAACGTCCAAGAATCCAGTGGTTGTTCAGCCCACAAGGATAGATGTCTCCACTGTCTTTATAATATGCCAGAATCCCAAAGAAGTAGGCTCTTATGCCAGTGAAAGAATGGACTTGCTAGCAAGAGTAAGAGCAAACAGGCAGAGGGCAAGCTTCTTTCTTCCACGTTTTTTATAGCCATCACAAGTCCACCCCTTGCCGGGCAGTGGTGGTACACGCCTTTAATCCCAGCACTTGGGAGTCAGAGGCAGGCGGATTTCTGAGTTCGAGGCCAGCCTGGTCTATAGAGTGAGTCCCAGGACAGCCAGGGCTACACACAGAAACCCTGTCTCGAAATAAACCAAAACCAAAACCAAAAAACAAAACAAAACAAAACAAAAAAAGAAACCAAAAATAAAAACAAAACAAGTCCACCCCTTGTCAATTTGACACACGGTCATATCTCCTTATGTTATACTCAATTTCCAAATGGAAGTAATAACCACATAATTATGCATAACATACAACAACTATCCCTCATACAACAATAATTATGTATTTTAGACTAAGTGGCGATGCCCTTTGAGGGACATTCTTTAGATATCTCAAACTTACATATGAATTACTGATATTCTCTTAATTTTGTTACATTACATAAAAAATAAGTCAAGGAAAGAGCATAAAGATCTATATGAACACATTCTTAACTAAATATGATACTTGTGTCAACTACAATCCTCATTTCTGCTGACATTTATAATTACTTTCCTCCTATGCCCATTCTGTATTCCTTCCACTGTCAGAAAGCACCTCAGCAGGGCTTGGCCTTTTTCCTGGAGTAGTGAAGGATCTGTGCCATTTTTCATCTTGCCTATATTGGGTTGTTGTAGTTTCCTGTTGACTTTAATCACTAGACATGGTAGCACCAAGAGACACCCTGAAGGATCTCCTGCACTCCAGATATAATTTTTCTTATCTCCATTGTGGAGAAGCAATCCAATTTCCTCTTGGTAATCTGGATAAATCATCCCTCCTAACACTGTTATTCCTTTCTGAACCTGTCAGCTTAAGGCCAAAGTGGACAGGTGGAAGTCTGAACTTCCAGCTCAATAAAAAATTTGTTGTGTCTCCTGGTAGGAGCACTTCCACCTCTGGGACCAAAACTTCTAAGCTAGCAGCACTTAAGGTCATGGATCAGGAAGCAAAAGTTTTCCTAGTGAGTCACTAGGGGTGATAGTGAATTGAACTATTCCCTTTTCCACTCCTTGATTCCAGATGCATGCAAGTTAACAACCAAGAATAACTATCACAATCAGAAACTGGGAGAGAGAACAGCAAACTCCGCCTTACCAAGTTATCCAAATGACTTTGGCCAATGCTTAAGTTTGAAAGCTCCTAAGGTGGAAGAGTGGAAAAAATGATATAGAGAAATGAGTATTATGATAGGATATGGGCCTTGAAAGTCGAGCAGAGGGTATTTCCTTTGATGTACTAACAAATGATTGCTTGGGGGGGGGGGGTTGGAAAAAGCAAGTAAAAATTATCACCACAATAGCTGACCAGAGAAAAGGGAATCTGAGGGAGGCTGTAGTAGTCATTCAACTTTAGGTGATAAGGGCCTACCTTTAGTTAGCAATATCAGAAATGGGGAAAACGTGAGCTCAGCATTGTGCTAAGTCCTTTATACATGCAAACATACTTAAATTTCATAGCAATCATGAGATTAATACTGCTATCATTTCCATTTCAGAGAAGAGGAGCTCAGACATCAGAGTTTGGTTCTGAGGGGGCATAATAATTAGGTTATACATAATAGTTCTTATATTTAAACCTGGGAGATTTTCTTATTTTTTCCCTGATGTAAACTCTTTCCCACATCTGAAGTATACAGATGGCCCTTCCTAGGACTCCTCCTGCCCATTTCTGAGCTCTAAGGAAATATAGAAAACCAGGGAATTTAAAATTAATTACTTTCACTTTGGAAAGCTTTTAGAATATGAGAAACATACCAGAGCATTTTATAATTCAGTTCACTGTTGTTTGATTCAAAATTTTAATGTACTATATAATTATCTCAATTATGGGTACATAATAGATGGGTACATCTCAATATAGAAATGATTCAGAGTTCACATATTTTTAAATGCTAACAAACACACTGGGATTTCAGAATTTAAAAATAGTACAATGTGTAGGGCTCCACAAAATCACCCTCAAGATCAGGGATTAGCTAGAAATATTCACAAAACTCAAAACATAGTTGTATTTGTGGCTGACATTTATAACAGCAAAATGACTGAGCAAAGTAATGAAGGGAAAAATTCACGGGGTAAAATATGAAGGCAAACAAGATTCTGTATACTTCTCAGAATCTCCAAGTAGAGTTGTATAGATGTATGTGATTCCTGCAATAGAGGATTGTCACTGTATATACAAAGTATCTATCAAAGCAGCCCATTCTTCAGTGGCAACATTTTCTTGGAAGCTGGTGATATAGATATTCACTGCCTAACATGCACCAGGACTCCTGTCTTCCAGAAAGGAGATCAGGGAGCTAAGGTTTGTACATTTTAGGTACACTAAGCCAGCCTAATCAGCTAAGGTATTATGGAAACCTACCAGAAGTCTAAACCGCCAGATACAAGAGAAGGTACAACTCTATAAGCAGTTCTTACTGAAAAAGCACAGTCTCAGGCTGTGTTGTACTGTATTTGAACTCTTGCCTGCACATATGGCGTGCTGGAACATCAGAGAATCTAAAACTATAAAATTGTGTCTCACATCCAATCTGTTTGATTCTAGTCTCAGATACCTGTATAACTTTAAGCATTTGATGGATAAAAAATTTAATCAATAACTATGAAACCATGCAAATAAATTTATAATTGCTTTCTACCCCGCTTAACAATTTATTTGGACACATGAGAATGCCTTTGACTACGGTCGTTCTCTTTCTCTCTAATACTATAAAGGAGACTAGATTTATCTGAAATAATAACCAAGATTTGTCTATATATGACATTCTACTAGATTTATACTATGCAATTCTTTTGTAAATTTGATTGTGGAATGTGTGATGGAATTTGAGGCAAAGAAAAATACCTTTGCAGCCATTTTACACAAAAATAACACATTTGTCCCGGTGAGTATGTATTATAGTGATGGGTGCTGTCAAGCTTCTGATAAATGATACAGATGAATAAATTCATGTACTATCAGCTTTCTTCCACCTAGCTCATCATATCAATCTCTGGAAGACATTAAATATTAGGAACATTGCTGACATTACCTGCTGTTACCAAAGCCACCTAAGGAAACTCTAACTATATATTAATATCTATGTAATCCAATGATTTAAATCATCATTGTAACTGAGATTTAAAGCATTTCACCTGACAATATTTATCTAGAGTACTCCCACTATAAACCAAGCAAAGTGAGGCGCTCATTCCCAAGTATAACGCAGATACCATAGAAATAAGAAAATTGCGTCATTAAAAGTTCAAAATTGTTAGTGCTAAGAAAGACTTTCAAGCCAGGCGGTGGTGGCGCACCCCTTTAATCTCAGCACTTGGGAGGCAGAGGCAGGTGGATCTCTGAGTTCGAGGCCAGCCTGGTCTCCAAAGTGAATTTCAGGACAGCCAGAGCTACACAGAGAAACCCTGTTTCAAAAAACAAAAACAAAAACAAAAACAAAAACAAAAAAAGACTTTCAAGGTTGCCTGTTTTGTTTTGAGAAAAGGAAATTGTGTCTCAGGATGGTAAAGCAATGGTCCAGGGTCACAGAGGGTTGGAACTTGAAGGTAATCCTTTAGTTTCCTAATTGGGCACTCAAGTTTACTATTGGGCTACTGTCACTCACAGTAGGCATAAGTTAAACTGAGCATGGAAAGAATCTATGTCAAGGGCTAATTCAGTGATGACTTGGAACAAGGGATCACCTGTTAAATGGCCAGCAATGTTCTTTAATTTTTCCAATCTTTTTCTCTTTCAAATTCTTTAACAATTTCATACTTAGTTTTCAACCTCATTACCCTGTATCATCCCCTGACTCCCTCCATCAGTGAGACCTTTCTTCTTCCCAACCAGCCCACTCCTACCTTAGTGACTTCTTTTCCAATTTAGTTATGGTTGCTTGCATGAGCAGGATGTGTGGTCGTTTTTGTTTGTTTGTTTTGGTCATTTCTACTTACATTCTAGAAATCTTCTATGTAATGAGTTCTGCAGAAAAGAGATCCATCTTTCTCTTGAATGTTGGAGATAAAAGGCATGTACCACCACACCTAGAAATACATGTAATTTAAAAAAATTCTTGTATTAAAGCAATACTGAATATTCAAAAAACATTGTAAATAGTATTCATGGATGAAATTAAATGGTAACTATTCTTTCCAATTATTAAGACAGTTTGGCATCTATATAAGGTATTAAATCACTAAACAAATATGGTTCTTGGATATTTTTCATTTGATATAGATGATCCCTATCACATCATGATGTACAAGGATATTAATGTTGCTTTTTTTTTTTAAGACATGTCCCATACTGGCCTCAAACTCCTGATCTTCTTGTCTCAGCCTCCCAAGGGGGCAGACTACAGATCTTCACAAACATGCCAGGCTATAGACTATCTATGTTCAAACTATTTAAACCAGAGATAGATTTTTTCAACCCATAGCTGAGGTTGGCCTCACACTCACAGCATTCCTCTTGCCTCAGCCTTCTAAGTGCTAGGATTAGAGGCGTACTACCATGCTAAAGTGGAAATAATTTTTTAATAGAAACAGACATAAGCCTAGTTAGTTTTCAAGGTGGTATTTTAATTGTACTTCATATGTAGTTACTTGTGTTGATGGGTTAAGCTTTTAAATAGAAGAATCTCAAGTACATACTAATTTGTTTTTTATTTACCCTTTGTCTGACATATCACTATTGTTTGAAAGGATCAGAATCTCACTAACTCAAATCCAACTAAAATCAAAGGACTCTTACTCTACAGGGAGACATTATTTATTATTTTGCAGAGTATACATCAGCCAAAACAACTGCATCTTCTGTGTTATCTGGAGAGAAGAGACAATCATAGTTGTTAACTGAGATCCCACGATGAACATGGCAACATTATATACTTTGAACAAAGTTCTTTTTCAGTGAATAAAAGAATCTATGACTCGGAATTCTTTTAAAAGGTCATTTTTTTGTTTCGTTTAGTTTGTTGCTATTGTTCTAAGAGATAGGTCTGGCCATGTAGCCCAGGCTGACCTCCAACTCTCTTCATTCTTCTTGCCTCCAACTGAATGCTGTGATTATAGTCATGCACCATTATGCATGGATAGACTCAAAAAACCATTCTATGGTTTTACAACACTGTGGCTAAAAGTAATTAGTGGGATTATTTCACTAAACTCTTTTAATTACCTGAAGTATAGAAATAAAATTATTAAAAATTCATGAGATCACTCAATAGGAAAATTGTCTCTTTTCCGGCTCTGCATTAGCTAGTTAGAGTACTCAGCTGTTCATGATGCTCTTGCTTTCATTGGAAAGCATCAACAGTAGCCTTGCAGGTGGGTGCATTTTTGTGATTTTATTATTTTATGTGTAAGTTGCTGGATTTTAAATTCACTCGTTTTAAGAACTTCTGTGTCACTGCACAAATCTCCTATGAACACATAGGTGATGAATTTTTACAGACATGAATTTATTCTACATTATGCCATTCTGCTAAGCTATGTTATGTATCTGTCTGTAGACTGCCTAAGAGCCATGTGGAAGAACTTGAAGATTTAAGAATGGCATGGGGGAGATGATTATCCTCTAGAAATGAAGTTGTTATTTCTTTTTACTCTGGGATTTGAATACTTAAAAGTGAACCTTTAGACAGCGATGGAGAAAGCATTTTTCATTGCCTTTCTTTTTTTTGGTGGAGTGATAGAAAATGCAGAGAAATGATCTTGCAAATTTGTAATGTTTCAAATTCTCTTTAATTCAACCCAAAAAGATCACCAAACTGGGCAAGTATATAGGAAACTACACCCATGAATCCCAACATTCATTTCTTAATTCTGTTCTGCACAAGCCACCATCTACTCCTGTTTGGTCAATTTCCTTCTTAAAGCCAATAAAAGAAAACAAGAAAGACCCCCCATCAAGATGGGTACTGCATTTTTCTATGTGTTATTACTTAATTTTGTGTGGCAGAAAGTTGTAGGGTTTTTTTTTCTCTATGCTTTCTGTCATTGGTGAGTAGCTTCTAGAACATGGTCCCACTGTCTGGATGCCTTGCCTCTCCTGGAGATATGTCAAGTGATCATTGGGAAGACCCTTTGAAATTGTGAGCCAAAATGAGTATTTCCTCTTTTGTTTCTGTCAAGTATTGGGACATAGCTACACAAAATCTTGCTTTTCTTTTATTGGCTTTAAGAAGAAAATTGACATAGTGTTCAACCTTACACAGAAAGGAACTGAGGCTGACCAAACAGAAGTAGATAGTGGTTTGTGGAGAACAGCGTTAAGAAATGAATGTTGGGATTCATGGGTGTAGTTTCCCTGACAGTTCAAGAAGATGCAATCTTACAGCAGCTTTCCTGTCCCTCTGGCTCTTACAATCCTTGTGTTCCGTCTTCTGGAATCTTCCCTGGAGGAATACAGAGAGCCGGAGAGAGAGAGTGTCATCTTCAGGGAAGAGCCTCCAAAAGTTTATCTAATATCAAGTGGTTAGCCCTGAATTCATATATATATATATATGAATATATACACAAATATATATAAATATACACAAATATATATATATGTGTACACACAAACAACATTATATGGACTGAGAAGGTTGTATTTTTTATATTTAAGAACACACACATGGACAACAGAGACACACAGACACACAGACACAGTGATTACTTTTTAAATGATCCATGGACTTGAATATTACGTTTCTTTAAGCATGTTTTGGAAGCTAAACCATCACAGTAGCCCCCAAACAGAGTTAAAACTGCTACGAATGCCACCCTGTTTTATGACTTTTTCTGGGGAAACATGATGAAGCATCTTCATACCAGAAAGAACATTGACACCATACCTAATACATGATTCTTGCCAAGTCTAGATTACAAGGAGTATAGTTGAGAATATTCACTATGGCTGAAAAGGCCATCCTCGCATGGGGGATGGCTCATAAAATCCTTATCCTTGGAACTCCCTGCACAACTTTTAGGCAGCTTGCCTAGTTGGAGTATCTTTTCTCCCCAGCAGTTGTTTGCTGTCCATACAATCTTGGGGGAGTACTCTTATGAATACTGTAAGTTTCTAGTGCTTTCTGTGTCTTATATGTGAGACTCATGACCCCCTTCTCTTTTCCCTGGGAAAGAATGTTTCAATTCATAGGAATTAGCTACAATTCATCTCTTTGTGTTAAAGGCCTGGTCTCAAGAATGATGTCCTATTGGAAAGTAGTAGGATATTTGAGAGATAGGGCTTTATGAGATCATTAAGGGTATAAATCTAATGGGAATGTCTCAACTATATCTCATCTCTTTCTTTTTATTCCTGCTGACACAAAAATTTGGTGTGCGATGACATTGGTCTAAAGCAACAAACAGGTCTGGGATTGGAACTTCCATAACAGTGAGCCCCAATACTCCTTTACTCTGTGTAAATTATTTTTATCTGGTATTTTGTTACAGAAATGTGAAGCTGACTAACCTGCAAGATTTGAATTATAAGATTGAAAAAGATGGTAATTTATTTCGGTGTAGCTTTTAAATGTCATGGACTGTTTTGCACATATGAATATTTTCAAATGTAATTTTTAAACTTTACTATATAACATTTTCCCCCACAATATTTAAAAGAGAACTCCTCTACATTTCCATGTACACAATGGTTTCAAGGCTAGAAAGATTTGGTACTCAATTGAAAAAATTGAAAGAAACAATACCTATTCCACAGCTGAAATAAAATTGTATTTACTGCAAGATTCACATAAATCTAATCATTACATAAAGAGCTCATGTTGATAGTAGTAATTATGTTAAAATGAATGAGGCTCTTTTTCTTGTTTGTTTTCAGAGAAGATCTCCTGTATATAGTGTAAACTGATCTGGAACTCACCATCTAGCCAAGGCTAACCTGGAAGTTGTAGCAATCCTTTTGCTTCAGCCTCTCTGGGCTGTGATTATAGGTATGAAATACTTCCCCCATAAAGTCAGAGAAGCTGTAACATAACCAGTAATCCTTATTTAAGCAAAACTAGAAATGTGCTAAGTTGTAGAATACCAAATAAGACTGTAGAATACCGAAGTCAAGAAGGCCGTTGGGAAAATATGAAGATTACCATGTTACCCTTACAATCTCTTTGGCCAGAATGAGTTTCTTATCTTTATCTTTGTACCCATACTCTACAATTGCTGCAATTCATTTGACTGTTTAGACATCTTTCTTTTGAAATCTATATTAGCATTTCCTCTCTTCTTGTTTCCTTATTTGTGAATATGGCCACAGAACCTGCCTTGCCGTTCTTAATTTATTTCCTGTTGCTCTTCTGTACTAGACATTTTGTGACTTGTATATCTAGCAATTATGTTTCACACTCCATTGAAGGCTAGTGAAATGATGTTGAAATGTGGATTTCTAAATTTTATGATAATTGTTAAGAGACCTCCTACAACTTAAAAGAAAGTATGTAAATATAAAATATTCCCTTTCCCTCTAAATGGACATTATGTGTTCTTTCTTTCTTTCATTCATTCAGACACTTGTATAACAAGGCACTATAACATTTAAAAAGCACTGTAATTGGTGCAAAAATTAAATGTCACAGTAATGGATCATTGTCCTTTAATGAATTCAAACTTTAGCAAAGGGCATGGAAAAGTAAACAAGTAATGAAAAGCACAGTAAGAGATATACCAAATTGAAGAATAAAGAGATTGAGTTGGTGAGAGAGAAGAAAATCATTTTGACATAAAAAAAAAAGTAGTTGACCTGAGTCTGGAAGGACAGAATTCCAATATGAGTAAAAAGAGACTGTGTTTTGGGAGGAGCTTTCCAGGTTAATGACCCAGAAAAGGTGCCAGTACAAGAATGTTTTGCAATGTAGTAAAAGGAATGTAGTGGCAGGTTGGGGTAGGGCAAGTTAAGACTATGACAGTTTGTTAATTATATTAAAATAAATGCTTACTAGGTCTTATGCTATAACAAAAATACAGCATGATCTGATGAGCTTTATGGGGTACACATTTTATAAAGGATGAAGCAAGGTTCTGAGAAGATAGTCTTATGGCTAACAAGGAGGAAGTGACTCACAAAGATTCAGACACATATCTGCTTTATTCACAGTTCTGTGCTCTTAATCACTAGGCCCTGCTACTTCAGGATATCAGAGTTTATTCTATAAGAAATGAGAAGACATCTGAGGAGCATGAGTATGATTTACCCTGTGTTAGGAAGCCAACTGGCAACAGTGAGAAGGGTGCCTGAGAAGAAAGGGATACTAAGGAAAAACAAAGAACCTGTTTGTAAGCTAGGGAACAGTTTACATAAAAGATAAGAGGTAAAAGATGAGGGACTGAAAATTGGTAGTATTGGAGGAAATGAGGAGAGGGCAGGGTAGGGGTAGATTGGAGAGGATTTGGTGATTGCTTAAGTGTAAAAGTAAGGAGACTGCCAATCATGATGAGAAGATGGCAGTACACTTAGACAAAAGGCTGTAGAGGAATAGGTCTTGGGGTAGGTGGATGAGAAGTTTGGGAAAAGGAAGTGAGTATCATCTGGAACATGCTGCAGTTGAGGGTCTGACAGACCACATAGACAAATTTTGGCACCTGAATTCAACGAACCATTTTTAAAGTTCTCTATCTAAAAATACACACGGTTGCAGAATTTCAATCATAAAAACGTCTTCTTTTAAGTCAAAGTAGCAGCTCATTCATTTTCCTTGGCATTTTAAACCACAAAGAGTGTCATGACTGCCACTATCTAAAGGGCCCAATATACATCAACTGCAAGTTGCATACAAATGATTCCAGTGTCACACAATCCTTGTTACTATTCCTAGAGTCTGGTATCATTGATCAAATGTTGGCAAGGATATTGATGATGATGAGTTTGAATTTTAATATATCCAAGGGTTTTAAGAGGAGGCTTTTCTTTAAACATAGTCAGTAACTGTGGTTACAAAATATTACCTGAAGTCCTCCCCACACAAATCTTTGCTGAAATACCTTGATTAAAGATACTATATGTAGTGGTTGGAAATGTCTGAATTTAATACAATTAAACACAAAGGCAGACCACTTAAATAAGATAATGTAGAATAAATTTCAGGAAAGTAAATAACTCAGATAAATGTATTTTAATAATCACCAAAGAATATAGACTTAATAAAATAAAAACAAATCTCCTAAGTAAAGAAACAAATGCACATCATCAAATATTACAAATGAATCCTTGGGGCCTGGCATGGTGGCTCATGCCTTTAATCTCAGCATTACACCTTGAGACCTTGTCTCAAGAAAAGTAAAACAACAATGAAAAAGAATATAAAAGTGAGCAAAAGCTGTAAATAAGCATTTCAAAGAGGATGTATCAATTATGGAAATACATTTTAAAGTGCTCAGTTTCATAAAATTCCAACTAAAACCAGAAAAGTTAGAAGTGTGGAGATGTCGCCATATAACAGAACACAGAGGGATTATTCACAAGAACCCCAAACATTCATTGATAAGAAGACAGAGAAACATATGAGGCATATTTAAACAAAGGAATAAATACTACATGATAATAAAAATATATAATACAATTTTGTGCAAATGTCGTGATTTTCTTTACAAACAGAATGTTGGCAAAAATACTATATGTAACAAAAATTATAATAAAATAAAAATACATGTGAGCCAGGTTTGGTGATGGTGGTACACAAATAATTCTAGTACCTAAGAAGATGAGGCAGGAAAACCATGCATTTAAAAGCAGAAAAGATTATGTAATGAGGCCTTGTCTCAGAAAAAAAATACTGGATAGGGTAAATAAGATGTCTCAGGTGTTAACATTACATGCTGCCAAGCCTGCTGACTTGAGGTCGAGCCCTTTCATATGGTGAAAAGAAAGAACCAACTCTCATCAGTTGTCCTCTGGCCTCCACAAGTGCACCATGGCATAGGCCACCTTTCTCCAACAGAAACAAACAAATGTAAAAAAGATACTGGATGGCCAAAATCTCTGTGTGAGTCCCTAAGTTGCCTAGTTTTATAGTTGACTTGACGTAAGAGTAGAGTCATCTGAAAAGAGGGAACCTCAATTGATCATATGCCTCCATAAAATTCAGTTGTAGGACATTTTCTTAATAAGTGATTGATATGGAAAGGCCCAGCCATTTTACATGGTGCCATCCTAGAGCTAATAGGAAAGCAGGCTGAGTAAGGCATGGGGAACAAGCCAGTAAGGAGCACCCTCCATGGCCTCTGCATCAGCTTCTGCCTCCAGGACCCTGCCCTGCTTGAGTTCCTGTCAGTGATGGGCTACAATGTGGCAGAGGAAGCCAAACAAACTCTTTTCTCCCCAGCTTTCTTTTGGTCAGGGTGATTGATTCATCATAGCAATAGTAACCCTAACTAGGACAGTCATTAAACAAAATTGAAAATGAGGGCACGAACAACTAAAGAAGGGATTTAAAAGTTTCTTTATTTTCTGTGTGATTTTAGGCATTGCAAATACTCAGATTTTTTTTCCTATGACTGGCAACTGCTTGGAATTTGGTCAATTTTTGAAAAGAATTCACAATACTGCTCATTTCTATTTCATGCTTTTAATTATGTTTTCATTGCGGTGCTGGGGAACTCAGCCCTGTAACACTGAGTCATACTTGCATGCTGACTTAAATTATCATTCTATGCCATCATAATTATAAGAAAATGAAAAGAAAAAAGGTAAAATCAGTTAAGGTTTAGACATACCAGTCATACATCCCTTTAATAGCAAGGTGTTTAAATGTTTCCCAGGAAAAGCCTCCAGAATCTTCTCAGGACAGTTTGAAGGTGGCTTTTCAAGAAGGAACACACACAAAAGAAGACTGCTTGTTTAGACAATGATCTTGTGACACTCAAGTTCAAATATCTTTGATGATGCTGGAGCAGAAATATGCAACCATGAAGAAGCATGAGTGCCCTTACCATCTCGTCAACCAGAAGCATCTTCCATTCCATTTTTGTAAATACCCCTATAGTAACATAACAGGGAAAAGTGAGTTTGAGATTTTTGTTTGTTTTCCTTGTAATGAAGTTCTTTATTTTGGGAGGACTGGCACTATAGTATTAACCTCACTCAGTGTCAAATTGCCCAGAGAATCTGAGTGGTCTTGAAGAATAATGGGGCATCAAACTATCTTAATCATGTAGCCACCTCCACTATGGAGAAGGATGTCATACTTTTCCAGGCTTCCTCTTCTCTCACAAATGTTAGAGGGAAACTGCCAAATTTGAGTTCTCCAAATGTCTCCCTGTTTAGCGGGAAGTCTTATGTCCTGGCTGTTGTCACACTGTCACTCTTCTCAAATGCAATCTCTCCTCAGGAAAAAAAAAAAACTGACAAATAGGGAAGGTGCAGAGGGTGAATGTTTAACATATAAAGACGATAGAAAGATTGAAAATATCATATGAGTAGTGAAGAACACATACTCTTCTTCCAGAGACCCTGAGTTCAATTCCCAGCATCTACATCAATCAGCTCACAATCACCTACAAACTCCAGCTCCCTCTGAAGGCACCTCACATATACCCCTCCAAACACACACACACACACACACACACACACACACACACACACACACACCTAAAAAATAAAAATAAGTTTTAAAAACCATATGAAGGACTTGGGGATGTAGTTCAGTTAGTAGAGTGCCCAATGTTCTGGGTTGCATCTGCAGTCCTGCATAATCTGCTCGTGCACATGAGTGGAAACACAGCATTCGGTAGGTTGAGAATCAGAAGTTCAAGATCATTCTTGGCTCCATTCTGACTTGAGGTCAACCTGAGATATAAGAGACCCTGTCTCAAAAAATAAATAATAATCATGTTCAAAAGGCAAAGGTTGGGAGCTCACAGTGAAATGACGGCTTGAGGTAAAGATTTGCCAGATTATGCCCAGACTAGGATGAGCTGGACTACCACCATGAAAGCGCTTTGCCTTTGTTCCTTTCTCCTATATAATGCTGAGGCCATTGTAAGCACTGTGAAGACAGAATTAATTCAGTAGGTCTGCACATTTGCCTGCGTTGCCATGCTGTTAATAAGACTCCTTCTTATTCCGCTTTCTTCACTTTAAATGGCTTCCCAGGATTATCAGCTGGACATAGTCCTTTTGGGCTCCCTGGAGTCACATCTGCCTGCCCATACCTCTGGCATGTGAAGTGCCACCATTACATTTGTTCAGGTGTATTCTAGCCTTAGTGTTAAAAACATATTATATTTCAAATCCTAAATTTACAACATCTTGTATTGATTATATACTTGGATAATGATTTTTTTCATCTGTCTCAGTGTTCTGTTTAAGAGCGATGTGACACTCAGGTAATGACTTTATTTTTTTCAGTTAACATAACCAGCCTACAGTACAGCATGCAAAATCACAAAGTACAAATTCAAGGAAGGGAATGCCTTTACTAAGTTACAAGGATAATGATTTTCTATCCTACCCAGAAACACACTGGAGAATGAATTGTGTTTCAGAAACTTGCCATGGCATGTGAAGTCTCTTATCATTTAAATTTATACTTAGTGGTAGTAGTAGTAGTAAGAGTATTTTTGAAACAGAATCTCATATGACCCAGGCTGACACAAAAATCCCTGTATCAGCAAAGATGACTGGAAACCTCAGATACTCCTGCTTCCATCTGCCAAATGCCAGGAATTAAGTAAATATGCAAATACACATAGCCCACGTTTATTATTTAATAAACAAAAAGAATATTATAAAACCAGTATCATTTAAAAAATGACAAGTACTTATATGTATATATGTTTAGAGCTGACCGGTTGGCTCATCCCTGGAGAAGACTGATTCTTAGTCTCTTTGCAGCCATTAATTGCCTGCAACTCTTTCATCTGCTGCTTAAAATTTTAGAGAATTGTAATCGCTATAGGATCTTCTTAGTTTTAATAAAATGAAATGTTTCTTCCAGCGCCCTCACTCTTTCTTTGACCTTTGCTTTAAACATTACACAGTATAGACAGATTCCTGAGTAAATTCTACTTTTATGCCTGCAGTCCTTATTTATCTCATATTATAAAAAGATTATATAAAGGGCAATGATATTTCAATTTAGGAGTAAAGGTTAAGGAAATTGGACTTATTTAGCTTTGAAACTGGATTAGCTTATTGATGTAGGGAAGAAGGATTGAGGGGTTTTAAATAAAAGATCTGGAGTAGATGAAAGGGTAGATAGGATTGAGCAACTGTTCTCCATTTCTATTTGAAAATGAAAGGGAACAGACATGTTGGGGTAAGAAGGATCTTTGCCCTGGAAATGCAGAAATTATATCAAGCCTTCAGAACTGATGTATTTGGTGCTGTTATCGAGACAGCCTTTGAAAAGAATTACAGAGATCCTTTCTTGACTGCAAAGCTACAGAATAGAATGCATATTAATTTAAAAATTGTATAGTATTTTGTATAATAATTATTATTCTCTTTTCTCCTTATAATTACTTATTCAAATTTCATAAAACCTGGGAAGTAGACATTATAACCGAGTAAGGACAGGATTGTGTTCACTTATAACCATGTAAGGATAAGGAAACTGAGTTTGAATTTCCAAACATCAAAGAAGTTAGCAGGTAGTAAAATCTGATTATTCAAACAGCTTAATAGATATAATCTTATATGACATAATTCACCCCTCAAGGCATACAATTCAATGGATTTTAGTATATTCATAGGGTTTTACAACCATACCACCATCAAATTTAGAACATTTCTATCACCTAAGAAAAAGAACCTAATCCTAGCTGTAGGCAATCACTAATGTACAGTCTTTCTATATTTGCTTACTCTGAATCATGCTCTATATGGTTTTCTGGATCTTCTGACTAAGCAGAATGTTGTTAAGGTCCATCCATCTTGTACCAACACTTCATTCCTTTGTATAGCTGGATACTACTTCATTGCAAGACTTTTTTTTTTTTTAAACAGACAACTATTATTATTTTTCATTTCTTTTTTTCTATTTTTTAATTAGATATATTCTTTATTTACATTTCAAATTATTTCCCCTTTCTTGGTACCCCCCCCCGAAAGTCCCATAAGCCATCTCCCCTCCCCCTGTGCCCCAATCAACCCCCTCCAGCTTCCCTGTCCTGGTATTCCCCTATACTACAGCATCCAGCCTTGCCAGGGCCAGGCCCTCT
>BDUI01000171.1:252559-267356 GCA_002335545.1 Apodemus speciosus
CACTGAGCCTTTCCAGGACCAGGGGCCTCTCCTTCCTTCTTCTTGGGCATCATTTGATATGTGAATTGTTTCCTGGGTATTCCAAGCTTCTGGGCTAATATCTGCTTATCATTAAGTCATACCATGTGTGTTCTTTTGTGATTGGGTCACCTCACTCAGGATGACATTCTCCAGTTCCACCAACTTGTACCAGCTGTATTTGTTCCCATAATGAATATTCCCACAATACATAGCTTTGCAATAACAGGACTGAGGAATGAACTGAAGGCTTTGCACATCTTACATTTCTACACTGAGCTACATCCTCAGTTTAAGATAATTCTTTCTAAAGAATTATCCATAGAGTCCATAGAGTTGTTATGGCAGTGGATACCTGTAATCCCAGCACTCCACAGGAGGATGGTGAGCTCCAGGCAAGCCTGGACTATGTAGATGACTCTGTCTCTGGAAAACAAAAACAAAAATAACCTTTGCTATTGCTTTGTAATGCACCAGTTGTACCTGGTAAGGTAAGTCTATGGCTGATGCCATAAGTGAAAGGCAGCATAGTTTGGAAGCAGTGCAGAGGGCAGGTTCAGACTTAGGTCAGATTTTGGACCTGCTGTACAGTTGGTGAGCAACTATAAACTTGAGTGCATTTCTCATCTCTGCCAGCTCAGTTTTCCTCTGCAAGAAAACTATGGTCATTACAACATTGCCTAGTTCTTACAATATTTGCCAGGCAGTGGTGCTGCACATTTTTAATCCTAACACTCACAGAGGCAAGTGGATCTCTCTGAGTTTGAGGCCAGCCTGGTCTACATGAGATAAATGTATGCATAAAAGCTGTTCTGATATGTGGATGAATATGAATGAAACACTGATGAATTAATCTGACACAAAAAAATACATAGGCATGTGTTACTTTTGGATTTCCAGAGAGTATAGTCCAAAATAAATACCTCATGTTTTAAACTTTCCTTCATCACATCTTCCCTTTTTTAAAAAAAAAATCATTTTATTCATTTACATTTCAATGTTATCCCCTTTCCCAGTTTTCCCTCCATAAACACCCCCCATCTGATCCCCATCCCCTTTGCCTCTATGAGGGTGCTCTCCGCCACCCTCACCCACTCCCACCTCACTGCCTTAGCATTCTCCTACTCTGGGGCATCAAGCCTCCACAGGACCAAGGGCTTCTCCTCCCACTGATGCCTGACAAGGCCATCTTCTGCTACGTATGCAGCTGGAGCCATGGGTCCCTCCATGTGTACTCTTTGGTTTGTGGTTTAGTCCCTGGGAACTCTGGGGGGCCAGTTAGTTGATATTGTTCTTCAGAACTCAAGATGTTAGACACCAGGGAATCAAATAACCCTACTAAAAGTGGGATACAGAGCTAAATAGATAATTCTCAACTGAGGAATACTGAATGGCCGAGAAGCACCTAAAGAAATGTTCAACATCCTTAGTCATCAGGGAAATACAAATCAAAACAACTCTGAGATTCTACCTCATACCAGTCAGAACGGCTAAGATCAAAAACTCAGGAGACAGCAGGTGCTGGCAAGGATATGGGGAAAGAGGAACACTCCTCCACTACTGATGGGGCTGCAAGCTGATACAGCCACTCTGGAAATCAGTCTGGAGGTTCCTCAGAAAACTGGAAATAGTTCTACCTGAAGATTCAGCTATAACATTACTGGGCATATACCCAAAAGATGCTCCAACATATAACAAGGACACATGCTCAACTATGTTTATAGCAGCCTTATTTATAATAGCCAGAAGCTGGAAACAACCCAGATGTCCCACAACAGAAGAATGGATACAGTAAATGTGGTACACTTACACAATGGAATACTACTCAGCTATAAAAACAATGACTTCATGAAATTTTTAGGCAAATGGATAGAACTAGAAAATATCATCCTGAGTGAAGTAATCCATTCACAAAAGAACACACATGGCATGCACTCACTGATAAGTGGATATTAGCCCAAAAGCTCAGAATATCCATGATACAACCCACAAACAATATGAAGCTTAAGAAGAAGGAAGATCAAAGTGTGGATGTTTCAATCCTACATAGAAGGGAGAACAAAATAATCACAGGAGGTAGAGGGAAGGAGGGACCTGGGAGGGAGAGAGGAGGGGGAGGGAAACAGGGAGGCAGGATCAGGTATGGGAAAAGGCAGGAGAGAGTTAGAGAGGGTCAGGAAATTGAATAGAAATATGTAGCACTGGAGCATGGGGAACTGGAGTAGCCACTAGAAAGTTCCAGATCCCAGGAAAGCAAGAGGCTTCCAGGATCCAACAGGGATGACATTAGCTGAAATACCCAACAAAGGGGAGATAGAACCTGTAGAGACCATATCCAGTAGATAGGCACAGCCCTCAGTTGAGGGACGGGGCCACCCATCCATCTCAAAAATTTTAACTCAGAATTGTTCCTTTCCAAAGAACAGCAAGACAGTGACCAAAAATGGAGCATAGATTGAAGGAAAGGCCATCCATAGACTACCCCACCTAGAGATCTATCCCACCTGCAGACACCAAACTTACCAGACATTATTGCTGATGCCAAGAAGCACTTGCTGACAGGAGCCTGATATAGCTGTCTCCTGAGAGGTTCTGCCAGCACCTGACTAATACAGATGCAGATACAGCCAACCATCAGACTGAGTCTGGGAACCCAATGGAGCTGGGGGAAGGACTGAAGGAGCTTCCCCCTCCTTTTAAAAAGAACATTTATCAATCATTTATTTATTCTGCTTTAAGCACTGCCCTAGGTTCAAGTAGTATCATCTAATTTAATTCTCTCAAAGCTCAGACAGAATAGTTTCTGTTATGATCCTTACAACAAAGGTTACACAGAAAAACCCTGTCTTGAAAAAAAAAAACAAACAAAAAGATTATATGAGTTCATGTATGTAAAGCATGGAGCAAGTTCCTACTACAAATTGGCACTTTGTAATTAAAAGCTGTTATTATAGCCAGATGCTGGAAAGAACCCAGATGTCCCTCAATGGAGGAATGGATACAGAAAATGTGGTACATTTACACAATGGAATACTACTCAGCTATTAAAAACAATGACTTCATGAAATTCTTAGGTAAATGGATGGAACTGGAAAAAAATCATCCTGAGTGAGGTAACCCAATCACAAAAGAACACACATGGTATGCACTCACTGATAAGTGGATATTAGCCCAAAGGCTCAGAATACCTAAGATACAACTCACAGACCACATRAAGTTCAAGATGAAGGAAGACCAAAGTGTGGATACTTTGATTCTTATTGGAAAGTGGATCAAAACACCCATGGCTCACAGCCAACCAATAGAATGAGCATAGAGTCCTCAATGGAGCAGCTAGAGAGAGGACCCGAGGAGCTGGAGAGGTTTGCAGCCCCAGAGCTCCCAGGGACTAAACCACCAACCAAAGAGTACACATGGAGGGACCCATGACTCCAGCTGCATGTGTAGCAGAAGATGACCATTTTAGACATCAATGAAAGGAGATGCCCTTGATCGTGTGAAGGCTTGATGCCCCAGAATAGGGGAATGCAGGTCAGGAAATTGGGGTGAGGGTGAGCAGGGGGAGGGGAGATGGGATAGGGGGTTTTTGGTCGGGTAATGTGGAAATGGGGTTAATATTTGAAATGTAAATAAAGCAAATATCTAATAAAAAAGAAAAAAGCTGTTATTATACATGAGAAAGATTAACATGATTATTTTATGTTATAGGCTAATGATGCAGTCTATTTCTACATGTACAGAAAATTTCCAACCTCCTTTAATATAAGATTCAAAGTTTACTAAAATATCTAAACTTTTATTAAGTTAAAAATATAACTTCAGCATTGCACTAGGTTTGGGGATGTAGCTTTCTTGGTACACAACTTGCCTAGAATGAATAAAGTCCTAGGTTTGGTCCCTAGAACCATAGCAACAACCCAAAATTAACATGAATTTTAAAAATTATATTGATTTAGTGTATGCTATGGTGTGAGGATAATTTGTGATACCTGGTTATCGCCTTCCAATGTGTGGGTCCTAGAGGTTGAACTCAGGATGTTGGGCTCAGTGACTAATGTTTAAAATTCAGTTTGCACAACAAAGCATGATAGATACATAGTCATAGTGATAAGGAACATGGGCTCTGGACTCAGACCTGAGTTTGGATATTCATTCTACCACTTCTAAGCTACTTTGACAAGTGTCCTAACCTTTCTTGTCTTTATAAAGTAGGGAACACAACAGGAACTACTCTGTGTGAGCTTTGAGAGGATTAAATTGGATGATACTACTTGAACCTAGTACAGTGCTCACAACAGAATAAATGAGCAATAAATATTCTTTTACAAAGGAGGGAAAAGATGATGAATGAACCTTTAAAACACCAGGTATTTCTTTTGGATCATACTCTCTGGAAATCCTAAGGGAACAAATGCTTATGTATTTTTTTTTTGTATCAGATTCATTCAACATTATTTTGTAATACTCTTCTACATATCAGAACAGATGTATATATACATGTATTTCATGTAATTTCTGATTTTAAAATATTTGGGATCAATTTTAAAAGATATCATTATGAATAAAACTGATAAAAACATCTTTATGCCATATACTTAATTTTTCTTTAGAGTTGATTTTTGGACTTCATTTCCTTAAAGTATGAATAGCAAATTCAAAAGTTATACAATATAGTCAAGAAAGCGAACTGGCAAATGTGAGAAACACTTTCACAAAGTATTCAAACACTTAGACAAGTGGATTTTTAAACCCTGCTGTTTAAAATATGCATCATCATGGTGAGAGAGATGGTACAGCAGTTAAGAGCACTTGTTACTCTTGTAGAGGACTCTAGTTCAGATCTCAGAACCCAYGTTCTGATGGCTCACAGCCATCTGTAACTCCAGTTCTAAGGGTTCCAACACTTTCTTCTGGCCTCTACCTGCACCTGGTACTTACACGGTACACAGATATACATGCAGGCAAAACATTCAAACACATAAAATAAAAAAATAAATCTCAAAAATTATTTAAAACATGCATAATTGAACTTGAAAGAAAATGAAAGATTTCTCTGGATGTTAGAAAGGAAGGGTGTTTGACCTGACCATCAGATTGGATGGCGGACAAAATCTGGGCTTTTTCATTTTCCTTTAGAAGTTAAGGTATATAAAGTAACATTATACTATTAGAGTATTGTTCTTAAAGTTTTATAATCATCCAGACATGGAATAGTCTTACACTTGCCATTCCCAGAATTCTTTCGTGGTCTTCTGTACACAAACCCTTCCTCCACTCCCATGTAGCTTGAGGTTAGTAGCACATTGAAGTGAGTGGGAGTCTACAGACCCTGGCTGTAGTATCATCAATAAGACATTGCTTAAAGTAGGTTACTTTGGCAGGAGGTGTATACTATATGAGCTCAGAAAAGAGTCTTTCAATAACTGGTTAACTGTAATTTTAAATCTTGTGTACTGAATTATATTGAACATTGCTTTTGATTTATATTTGATATGATATTCTTTTTTTTTTTCAAGCAAAGTCTCTCTACTTAGTCTTGGCTATGTCACAAAATGTAGACAAGCCAGGCCTTGAACTCACAGAGATCCTGCCTCTGCTACCCAAGTACTAGGAATAAAGGTTTGCCTATTCCTGGCATGATGTCTATTCTTTAAAATGTGTCTGTTTAGGCATAGTGGCACACACCTTTAATTCCTTTGTTTGGTCTTTGTGTGTTTTAGGTATCAGAGTAATTGTGGCTTTGTAAAACAAATTAGGTAGTGTCCCTTCTGTTTCTCTTTTGTGGAATAGTTTGAAGACTATTGGTATTAGGTCCTCTTTGAAGGTCTGATAAAACTCTGCAGTGAACCTATCTGATCCTGGGCTCTTTTTTTTGGGGGGGGGGCGCTGGGAGACTATTAATGACTGCTTCTATTTCTTTAGGGGCTATGGGACTGTTTAGATCATTTATCTGATCCTGATTTAACTTTGGTATCTGTTGATTTTTTGGATTTCCTCAGTTTCTGTTGTTATGTCTCCCTTTTCATTTCTAATTTTGCTAATGTGGATACTGTCTCTGCGCCCTTTGATAAGTCTGGCTAAGGGTTTATCTATCTTGTTTATTTTCTCAAAGAACAAACTCCTGGCTTGGTTGATTCTTTGTATAGTTCTTTTCATTTCTACTTGGTTGATTTCAGCCCTGAATTTGATTATTTCCTGCTGTCTACTCCTCTTGGGTGTATTTGCTTCTTTTTGTTCTAGAGCTTTCAGATGTGCTATTAAGCTACTAGTGTATGCTCTCTCCAGTTTCATTTTGGAGGTACTCAGAGCTATGAGTTTTCCTCTTAGCACTACTTTCATTGTATCTCATAAGTTTGGGTATGTTTTGCCTTCATTTACATTAAATTCTAAAAAGTCTTTAATTTCTTTATTTCTTTCTTGACCAAAAAGAGTAGAGTATTGTTCAGCTTCCATGTGTATGTGGGCTTTCTATTATTTTTGTTGTTATTGAAGACCAGCCTTAGTCCGTGGTCACCTGATAGGAAGCATGGGATTATTTCAATCTTCTTGTATCTGTTGAGGCCTGTTTTGTGACTGATTATATGGTCAGTTTTGAAGAAGGTACCGTGAGGTGCTAAGAAGAAGATATATTCTTTTGTTTTAGGATGGAATGTTCTCTAGATATCTGTTAAATCCATTTAGTTTATAATTTCTGTTACTTTCACTGTGTGTCTGTTTAGTTTCTGTTTCCATGATCTGTCCATTGATGAGAGTGGGATGTTGGAGTCTCCCACTATAATTGTTTGAGATACAATGTGTGCTTTGAACATTAGTTAGGTTTCTTTTATGAATGTGGGTGGCCTTGCATTTAGAGCATAGATGTTCAGAATTGAGAGTTCTTGGCAGATATTTCCTTTGATGAGTATGAAGTGTCCTTCCTTATCTTTTTTTGATACCTTTAGGTTAAAAGTTGATTTTATTTGATACTTGAATGGCTACACCAGCTTGTTTCTTGGGACCATTTGCTTGGAAGATTGTTTTCCAGCCCTTTACTCTGATGCAGTGTCTGTCTTTGTCACTGAGGTGAGTTTTCTGTATGCAGCAACATGCTGGGTCCTGTTTATGTATCTAGTCTGTTAGTCTATGTCTTTTTATTGGGGAATTGAGTCCATTGATATTAAGAGATATTAAGGAAAAGTTATTGTTGCTTCCTGTTATTTTTCTTGTTAGAGGTGGAATTATGCTGATGTGGCTATCTTCTTTTTGATTTGTTGAAAGAAGCTTACTTTCTTGCTTTTACAAGAGTGTAGTTTCCCTCCTTGTATTGGTGTTTTCCATTTATTATCCTTTGTAGGGCTGGATTTGTGGACAGATATTGTGTAAATTTGTTTTCTCCATCTATGGTAATTAAGACTTTTGCTGGGTATAGCAGCCTGGGTTGGCATTTGTGTTCTCTTAGGGTCTGTATGACATCTGCCCAGGATCTTGTGGCTTTCATAGTCTCTGGTGAGAACTCTGGTTTAATTCTGATAGGTCTGCCTTTATATGTTACTTGACATTTTTCTCTTACTGCTTTTAATATTCTTTCTTTGTTTAGTGCATCTGGTGTTTTGACTATTATGTGGTGGGAGGAATTTCCTTTCTGGTCCAATATATTTGGAGTTCTGTAGGCTTCTTGTATGTTCATGGGCATCTCTCTCTTTAGGTTAGGGAAGTTTTCTTCTATAATTTTGGTGAAGATATTTACTGGCCCTTTAAGTTGGGAATCTTCACTCTCTTCTATACCTAATATCCTTAGGTTTGGTCTTCTCATTGTGTCCTGTATTTCCTGAATGTTTTGGGGTAGGAGCTTTTTGCTTTTTGCATTTTCTTTGACTGTGGAGTCAATGTTTTCTATGGTATCTTCAGCATCTGAGATTCTTTCTTCTATCTCTTGTATTCTGTTGATGATGCTTGCATCTATGACTCCTAATCGATTTCCTAGGTTTTCTATCACCAGAGTTGTCTCCCTTTGTGATTTCTTCATTGTTTTTACTTCCATTTTTAGATCCTGGATGGTTTTGTTCAGTTCTTTCACCTGTTTGGTTGTATTTTCCTATATTTCTTTAAGGGATTTTTGTGTTTCCTCTTTAAGGGCTTCTACCTGTTTACCTGTGTTCTCCTGTATTTCTTTATGGGAGTTATTTATGTCCTTCTTAAAGTCCTCTATCAGCATCATATTATGTTATTTTAAATCCAAATTTTGCTTTTCCAATTTGTTTGGGGTATCCAGGACTTGCTATGGTGGGAGAACTGGRTTCTGATGTTGCCAAGTAGCCTTGGTTTCTGTTGGTAAGGTTCTTGCACTTGCCTTTTGCCATCTGGTATGTCTGGTGTTAGTTGGTCTTGCTGTGTCTGGGTGTAGCCTGTGTCTGAGTTCCTGGGAGACCAGCTCTCTTCTGGAGGGACCTGTGTACAAAGAACTGTGGAACAGCCCCAGCTCCTGGGTGCAAATGGAGACTGAAAGGATCCTGTTCCAGCTGTTCTACTGTTCCTGAGCCCTGTGTGCTCCTGGCCAGTCCTGCTTTGAACAGTTATTGGGGAGAAAATTGCAATCTCAGCTCTGAGCCTGGAAATGAGAGCACTCATGGGAGACCAGCTGTCTCCTGGTGGGACCTGTGTACAGATGTCTGTGGAACAGCCTTAGTTCCCAGGTGCAGATGGTGAGGAGACACCTTTAATTCCAGTATTCTGTCTCTGGGAAGCAGAGGCAGGTGGATCTCTGTGAGCTGGAGGCTAGTCTGATCTACATAGAGGCTTTGAGGACAGCTAGGGCAATGTAGAGAGACTTTGAAAAAAACAAAACCAAAAATATGTGTCTAGTGTAGGAACAATTACTGACTTTGCTGTAAGGGACAAATAGGAAACTTACTTCCAACAACTACAGAATATTAATAATAAATAAATATGTGCTTTTTTATACATTGAGCTAACTATAATATTGTAATAAAGCCTATTTGGTAATGATATAATTTTTTACCCAATACAGAATGAATTTAACAACAAATGATTCATTATTTTTTTAACTGTTATATATTGCATCTAGGACCTTGATCCATGCCAATAATAGACAAGTGCAATACCCCTGCATTTGTACATTCCCAGAAACCCTTCTTTTTTTACATTTTGTTTTGAGATAGGTTCTTCTAAACTCTCCTGGCAGGGAGAGAAGGGGAAGAAGGGGGGTACAAAGTTGAGGAGCTATTGGTATTTGACAGTTGTTAAAGAAGAAGAGTCAGTTTTCTTTTAGGGTGTGTCTCCTGATAGGCTAACCAAGCTCTATGGCAGGACCCACACCCAAGAATGAACTGGACTGGAAAGTTAGAAATAAGAACATAATAAGAGCTATGGTAACATGTTTCCATCAAGCCCAGCTATCCTACCACAGCAGACCCTGAATATTTCAAAACAGCTGGATACACACACACACACACACACACACACACACACAGAGAGAGAGAGAGAGAGAGAGAGAGAGAGAGAGAGAGAGAGAGAGAGAGAGAGCTTAAAACCAACTATATGAAGATTATAGAAGTCTGTAGAGAGGAACCGAACAAATCCCTTAAAGTGATCTAGGAAACTATTAACAATCAGAGGAAATGAATAAATCTCTTAAAGTAAGCCAAGAAAAACAAACAGTTGAAGGGAACAACAAATGAAACTGTTCAACACATGAAATTGGAAATACAAAAAATGAAGAAAACACAAATTGAGGGAATTCTGGAAATAAAAAAAATTAGGTAAGTGAACAGGAACTACAGAGGCAAGTGTTAACAACAAAATATAAGAAATGGAAAAAAATCTGAAGATATGATAAAATATAGATACATTGGTCAAAGAAAATATTAAACATAAAATATTCTTGACACAAAACATCCAGGAAATCTGAGACACTATGAAAAGACCAAACCTATGAATAATAGGGATAGAGGAAGGAGAAGAATCCCAGCTCAAAGGCATAGAAAATATTTTCAGCCAACTCCTAGAAGAAGATTAGGAGATACCTATAAAGATACTAGAAGCAGATGGAAGACGAAATAGATTATATCTGAAAAAAAGTCCCGTCATCACATAATCAAAACACAGAATGATGAAAGAATATTAAAAGCTGCAAGGGGGAAAGATCAAGTAACATATAAAGATAGACCTGTTAGAATTATACCTGACTTCTCAGTGGAGACTCTAAAAGCCAGAAGGTGTTGGACAGATGTGCTGCAGACTCTAAGAGATCGTAGATGCCAGTCAGCCAAGATTACTATATCCAACAATATTTTCAATTACCATAGATGGAGAAAATAAGATATTCCATAATAAAGTCAAATTTAAACAATAGCTACAAATCCAGCCCTATAGAAGTTGGTAGAAGGAAAGTTCCAACCGAAAGACGTTAACTACATCCATGTACACACAGGAAATAAATAATCTCAGACTAGTGAACCATAAAGAAGGAAAACACACACACACACACACACACACACACACACACAAACACACTCACATTTACACAATAGAGTATTACTCAGATCTTAATAATAATAAAAAAAGACACACCATGAAATCTGCAAGCAAATGGATGGAACTAGAAAAGATCATCCTGAGTGAGGTAATCCAGACCCAGAAAGACAAATGTGCTATGTACTCATTTATAAGTGGATATTAGCGCTTAAATAAGTCATAGTCAAGCTACAATCCACATACTCAGAGAGGCTCTGTAAAAAGGAGGGCTATGGGGGGCCACATTGATCTCTCTGGGGAAGGGAAACAGAATAGAGTAACCTGGGGGTAGGTGGGGATGGGAGTAGGAAGGACCAGGTGTGGGAGGGAAAGGGATAGAGGGAGACTATTCAGGGAGAGATGACTGGAATTTTAGGGACATTTCAGGAGTAGTATGGAAACGTAGTACAGTCTAAACTTCTTGAAATTTATGAGGTTAACTCTGGTGAAAACTCCTAATTACAGAGGATAGAGAGTCTGAACTGGCCACCTTTTATAGCCTGGCCTGGCAATGCTTCCAATTGTTGGCTGGGGTTGCGTTTGGTTAAATTCTTGGCAGAGGGGGTCCCATGAAGATCCCAATCGCAGGCTGAAGCTAGGGCAGAGGATCACTCTGTGAAAACTGACAGTGGGGGGCCCCCATTGCTAAGGACAACATCCATTGAATGGAGAGAGGTTGAACTGGTGCCTGCATGGAGACTTCACTCCTACTGTCTAGGCTATTTGATGAAGTACTTGGTAGGCTATGGAAAGAGAAACCTGAGCACCAACCCTGCCACAAAATCTTCCATCTGCCTTCCTGTCCTGCCTGCAAGATGTGTAGGGGCAAGTGTGGGAGAATTTGTGGGAGTAGCCAACCAGCATATGGTTTAACTTGAGGCCCACCCCATGAGAGGGAACTTATGACCTACACTGCCTGGATGGCCAGGAACTGGAGACCGGATAGTCCCGAGATGACTGGGGAAACCAAACATGACTGGGGAAAAATCAATGAAATGATTCCTGATAATATTCTCCTATCCTCACACACACACACACACACACACACACACACACACACACACACACACACACACACACACCTTGTCCAGTCATCATCAGAGAGGCTTCCTCCAGCAGATGGGAGCAGGTGCAGAGACACAGCCAAACATTATGCAGAGAAGGGAAGAGTTTAAATTGGAGGTCTCCAACCAGTCCCTCCTTTGGAGCTTGAGGAACCCCTTGGAAGAGGAGAAAAATTGGAGGATTCAGAGGGGATGGAGGACAACAGGACAACCACCAAATCAACTAAGCAGGGCTTATACTCAGAGCTTGGGGAACCCAGTGAAAGAGAGGACTGAAAGACCATTGGAGCCAAAGGGTCAAGGACACCACAAGAAAATCCACAGAATGAACTCACCGGACTCATAGGGGCTCAGAGACACTGAAGTGGCAAACATGGGGCCTGCATGGGTCTGTGCTAGGTTCTTTTTACGTTGTAGCTGTTAGTTTGGTGTTTTTGTGGGACTAACCATGGGAGCATGTGTCTCTGACTCTTTTGCCAGCTCTTGGGACTTTTCCTCCTATTTGTTGCCTTGCTTACCCTCACTATGGGGGCTTTTGCCTTGTCTTATTGTAGTTTGCTTTGTTAGGTTTGCTTGTTTCGTCTTGGAGGCTTGCTTTTTTTCTGAAGGGAAACGGGGAGTGAATCTGGGAGAGAGGGGAAGTGGAGAGGAGCTGGAAGAAGTGGAGGGAGAGGAAACTGTGGTTGGGGCATATTGTATGAGAGAAGAACCTATTTTCAACAAATAAAAAAAAAAAGAACATGAAGTTGCATGGGTGGAGGCGGGAGTGAATTTGGGAGAAGATGGGGGTGAATATGAACACAATGCATTGTGTGAAATTCTCAAAGAATTAATACAAATAGAATAACTAATTCCCCAGCAGGCCTTAAACTTTCAATCGTTCTGCCTTAGTCTAGTGAGTAGTTTGGATTGCAGGCCTGTGCCACAAAGCCCAGCTTGAATAAGAAGATTTTAATGGAAACAGGGCAATGTGGAGAGGCGATGGTGGCAGGGGGTAGATAAGGTACTCTTAGGAAGCTTTTTTAAGCAGATGACATTTGAGCTGAGACCTGAAGGGCAAGAAAAAGTCATTAACAAATCTGCAGGAGAGATGTTCCAGGCAGAGAGGAAAGCAAGTACAAAAGCCCTGAAGTGAGAACTTCTGGCATTTTCAAGTAACGGAAAGATCCTGGTGGTCTTCACAAACTACACAGTGTTTTCTTTTACATTCAGTAGTAATGAGTGGGAAGAGCACCGTATTTTGGAGTCATTAAATCTAGGTTTGGTCTCCATGCCCATTAACTCTTCAACCTCTGTCAAGTCGCAACCTGTTTCCTCATAAATATGCACTAAAACTGCTAATAAATAATACCTATCTTCCGGGGTTGATGTGAAAATTAAATAAGGTATAAAAAAGGCGCTTGATGAGTTGCAAAATGTTATCTACAACTAGATGAAATTATTGCATAAAGTATTATTTGTGATCTGCGGCTGCAGCAGCTATTTATAGTAGCTTTTCTTGTATCTACTTCAGTCTCTCTCTTTTTAAAAAAATTTTATTGGTTATTCTGTTTATTTACATTTCAAATGTTATCCCCTTTCCATGCTTCCCCTCCAAAACCCCCTATCCCATCCCCCTCCCCCTGCTCACCAACCCACTCACTTCTGCTTCCCTGACCTGGCATTCCTCTATACTGGGGCATTGAGCCTTCACAGGACCAAAGGCCTCTCCTCCCATATGATGCCCAACAAAGCCATATGCAGCTGAAAACACCCCATCCCAAACACTCCCCCTACCTCCACAGGGGTGCTCCCCCCCCACCTACCCACTCCTGCCCCAATGCCCTAGCATTCAGATGATGCAGGCCAAGTTGGCCTGTCTATTGCACTGTTCTTTCTCTATTAATATACAACTTCTATTTCATCTTATATTCCCAGGTACTATGGCAATTATGTTTGGTTTATTTGGTAAATAAATGTTTGCACCTTTTTAGCTCATGAGAAAGTAGCTACTTGAATATTCCAAGGTTACTCACATTTTTTTAAATTGCAGAACTTTCCTTAAAATGAACACCACTGTAAAATACATTCACTCCCTTTAAAGACCTCAAAACTAGGTCTGCAGAGATGGCTCAGTAGTTAAGAGTATTTACTGTTCTCACAGTGGACAGAGGTTCTATTTCCAGCATGCATGTCAGGCAGCTAACAACTACCTGTAAACTCCAGCTCCAGGACATCCAATACACTCTCTTGGCTCCCTCGGGCACCAGAACTCATGTGCATATACCCAAACACAGACACAGACACATACTAAACCAACTCTTGATGAATTAACATTATATGAATATATTAGTGCATCTTTCAACCCTCATCAGAGAATGTTGTCATTTATCTACTTTTTCAGTAGAGATTAAAACAGTCACACATATATGGTTAACATCCAGAGAATAAGAGTCATGGAGCATCCAGCCCTATATGGGATCATCTATACCACATGCCTTCCTCCACTACCTCAGAGATTGCTGTGGAAGAGGAAATAACATGAGTCACAGGTGAGGACACAACAGGGCAACTGCACATATGAAATCACAGTGGTCGGGACAGCATGTGATGTCCTCTGTAAGATCAACTCAGACAAAATCCCAGCATGGAGGAAGGAAATGGTTTGGAAGTCCAACTCCTATGTGGTCCCTAAGAAGCTGCCCGTGTTCCGGTATATGGTCCTAAGCTCTTGACACATAGACAGCACTAAGTGGACTCAATGGATTAAAAAAAACAAGCACTTGAAGTTTGCAGAGAGAAGTGGTAGAAATAGGGGAGCATTTGCAGGGGAGGGAATGGAGGAATGGGGGATTAGAGCAAACTTCATTATGTGTATGTATCTATGAAATTCTCAATAAAAGGAGGGAAAAACATGTCAGGGAACTTTCATGTGTTTGTCAAGTCAATTGCTGTATTTTTTTTCTCATTTCGTTTGGGGGGAGGAGTTAATTTCTTATCACCTTAAAAAATAAATCTTTAAAGACCCCAAGAATGTTGCTTCATGTCAATAGTACCTGTTGGTATATCTAGTAAAAGCCCAGATTTTGAGAAATTATCTATAGTATCAGACGTGGGTATTTCATAAATTTAAAATCGCCGGGCGGTGGTGGCGCACGCCTGTAATCCCAGCACTTGGAGACAGAGGCAGGTGGATTTCTGAGTTCGAGGCCAGCCTGGTCTAC
>BDUI01000171.1:328610-338658 GCA_002335545.1 Apodemus speciosus
CTCTCTCTCTCTCTCTCTCTCTCTCTCTCTCTCTCTTGCACACACACACACACACCACAAAAAATGGAATCCAAAATATGCAAGCAGAAAACCGACAAGACGAAAAAATGCCAAACAAAGCAATATGGTACAAAAAGTCTACAAAAATACCATTGAGTTTATTTGTGCTGGCCAACAACTGGGACCCCATTTGACTTGAACCTGAGGAGGCCCTGTTGATGCTGACACAGTCTGTGAGTTCTTATGTGTCTCAGGCCTTACCACTTTTAATAATTATTATTATTCTTAAAAAATTAAAAATACCAACACTTATTATAGAATCATGGTTTTTTGATGAAGTGATGATTGTCCAAAATTCTTAATGCTGTGCTGCCATTTTCTAGGTATTCATCAGTCATTTTGAGTACTCAATGCAGTAAAAGTCCTTTTTCCCTTCAGCTTTCATTTGAGAATTATAATCACGAAAGAAGTTCGCCTGCTATCTGTCTCCTCTCCATCTCTCTGCTGCTTTCACTTCCCCCCACTCTTCACCTCCAGTTTCTCAGTAGAAAGAAAACCAAACTTTATGGCAGTCACATTTTTAATACTTTAAAGTTGATTAAATGTATAATAGGTTTGTATCACAGCTGTTTTTCTTTAAGAATGCACTGAGAGGTTAATTTAAATGTTTTATATTTTGATCACAGATGACTAATGATCAGATAATAATAGTATTCACACATGACTTATAGTGTTAAAAATTACAAGCATCAAGGATCCATAATTAATTGTAAGCTTACTTTTGTTCTAAAGTTTCACGAATGGAGAATATGTAAATGCCTCAAATCCCTTGTGCTTTTTACTCCTTTATTTTTCCAGTGCTCAGAATCCATCTTAGGGCCTATGAATACCAGGTAGCTTGTTTACCATTGACTTACATACCCAACCTTTATAGTCTCTTTTACTATTAGTAACATCTTTAGGTATCATCAATAATGAGCCTGACTTTAATTATAAAAGTTAACTATTATAAAAGAATATAAACAATAATTACTAAATAATATTACTAGCATTATTCTTATAAAGGTTGAATTTTGCCTTAAAAAGAGAAGATAAATATAACAAAAAGAAACTTTGATTTTGCTAGTCTTTTCTCTTGGGTCTTGGTCACATTTACATAGAATTAGTTTTGCCTAGTAAGTCTTTGTTTTTAGTATTGGTATTCATTTTAATAATCCTTAATGAACATCTACATAAAGCATGGTGTTTTTAATGGTTAGTAGACGAATGCTATTAGTGTGAGTGGGAGTATATGATATGCTTAAATCATAGATTCCTTAAAATTCAGTTCTTGCAGCTTTTAAAAGTTAAAATAAACACAGGTATCCATGGTATATATTTTTAATTTACCTGTCTCCTAAAATGGAGAGACAGGTTGCCATTTTCTTCATATTGAATTTCTTTGGTATTTGTACATGTTTTTCACATCCATTATCTTCAGTAGTATGTGATTTATTGTTTCTTTTGATGTCTAGTTTCCTGAATTTGAAGCTTACAAGAAAATGGAGTAAAGCTTGTATAAAGTCTGAAGGTGGGGAATGGTGAAGAAAGAAGTAAAGTGCCTGAAACACATTGTTATGGTTCATTTTAATTATTGACATAAAACAACCTAGAATCATTTGGGAGAATGTGTCAGTATCCGCAGGGCTTACACAGGTTCAAGCCAAATGGGGTCCCAGTGCTGAGAGTGGGTGGTACGGAGTCTCACTGGATATATTAACCACAGTTCAGGGTAGGCCACGTGCTCAGGAGTTGTTAGCCAGCACAAATAAACTCTCTTGGCCTATAAGCATACCTGTGTAGAATTGTCTGAATTAAGTTAACTGATGTGGGAAGACCCAGCTCACTGTAAGTGGCATCATTCCCTGGGCATGAACTACTGAACTGTGTAAGAGTGGAGAATTCAAGCTAAGTACAAGCAAGTAAGCATGCATGAATTCATTCCCCCCTACTCTTGACTGTGGATGTGATTTGACTAGCTTTTGAAGTTCCTGCTTTAATTTCCCTACAATGCTAGGTCAGGGCCTGAAATTGTGAGCTGAAATAAACCACTTTCTACCCAGGGTTGTTTTTTTGTTAGGGTATTTTATCATAGCAACAGACATGAAACTGGAGCCAACATTGAGAGTGGATGGTTTGGTGAGAGATTATATGTTAGAGATTATCTGAAATAAGAGAGGTTTGTCATGATACTTTGCATATAGATATCAAGAGTTTCCCTGGTTTTATTTGTACAAGTGAGCTTACTTTCTCAGTCTACGCTTTTGCATATGTCACGTTTTTGTTGATTTAGATCTTTTGGTATTTTGTAATGTATAACATTGACATATAATTCATCTACAGCTTATGTAAAGACTATTGCTTGCCTTTCATGAGAGGCTGGACCTAAGAAACGTTGCTTTTCACTGAGTTGATTTGTATTTCAGATATGTGTCAATTTTTACAAATATCCATCTGGTGTTACCATAGAGAAATTAGTTTTTCATTTGTTTCTATTTAGAAAAAATTAGTTTCCTAAGTTAACATACAAAGTAATTGATTTAATTATGGCATTTTTGCACATATTTGGTTGTGCAAAATTCTTAAGGTTGATGTGCTATGCTGGTCTGGTTGTGATTCATTGGAGTTATAGCTGGGTAGGACTATTAGTGACCTCTCTTCTACCTTAGTAGCTTGCACGGCCCCTTCTGGTACCATGGAAGCCAGTGTTCAGGGACAAAACAATCCATGTACTTTGAATACAGAACCTGGAGGATCTGAGCTCAATCTGACCTGAAAGCTTCTTCCTTTCAAAAAAAAAGGTTCCCCTTTCCCATGTGTCTAGCCTGTATCAATGACAAAGATTAACAAGCACAAGTATTTGTCTATATACTCTGAGAAGTATATCTAGGTCATATGGTAGTTCTGGTTTTAGAATTTCCAGAAGCTGCCATACTGGTTTCCATAGTGACTGCATCATTTCATACTCCCAGCAATGAATAAGCATTCCTCTTTTTCCACATCCTTACCAGCATATGTTGTCATTAGTTTCCTTTATGTTAGCCATTGTTTTTACTGAGTAAGGTAGAATCTAAAAGCAGTATTTCTACATTGACTAAGGATTATGAGTAATTTCTCAAATGTTAACTATTTGTGTTTGATCTTTTGAAAAGTATCTTCTCTCCATTATCCTTATTGATGGAAAGATGGTATTCTTTTGGTGCTTACATTCTGCAGGTCTTTATACAGCATGACCAGTTGGCAAAAATTTTCTTGCATTTGATAAATTTTCATTTCACTGTTTTCCCCTATGTGCAAAAAACTTTTTATTTTCATGTAGTCTTATTTGCCAATGTTGACATTATTTTCTGTACTATTAGAGCTCTTCTGAGAAAGCTCTTCTGTGCCTATATCTTAAACTGGTTTTCTGTTTGATCTTAGCAGTTTCAATGATCTAGGTCTTCCATTAAGGTCTTTAGTTCATTCTGACTTTATTTCTTATGCTGAATAAGAAATTTACTTTGTTCTTCTTCCTGGTATCAGGTTTTCCCAGCACATTTCTGGAAGAGTGTGTATGTCTTTTCAACAAAATGTGCATTGATACATTGGTCTAGAATTAGAAGGATGAAGACTAGAGAGCTGGCTCAGCACTTAAGAAGGGTTTACTGCTGGGTTTGGACCTTAGTTTGGTTYCCAGCACCCACATCAGCTAGCTCACAGCTGCCTGTAACTCCATTCAGGGGAACTGACATCTTTTCTAAAATCCATGGTGTCCTGCACACATGTAGTATACATGAACTCACATGGGCACATACACATAAATTGTTAAAAGTGTTTTTCTTTAGCTGGGTGGGTTTATTTCTGTGTCCTCTCTTCTATTCTGTGTATATATTTTTGTGACACTCCCCATTTTCTTTATCACTACATTGTAATTTGAGTTAGGTACTGTGATACCCCAAGCATTATTCCTTCTGCTTGTGGTATCTTTGGCTGTTTGTGATCATTTATATTTCCATATAAATTTTAGGATATTTCTCCAGTTCTGTGAAGAATGTAGAATTCTTCTTGGAATTTTGATAGGGATTGTGTTAAATTATAAACTTCTCTTGCTAATATAGCTGTTTTTATTAATTCTACTAATATGAGCATGGAAGGTCTTTCTACCTTCTAATGTCTTCAACCTCTTTCCAAAAAGTTTKCAGTATAGGGATTTTTTGGTGGTTCTTGTAAATGAAATATTTTTCTAATTTGTTTTTAGTGAGTTTCTTATTTGTATATAGAAACAGTACTGATTTTTTAAGTGTTTGTTTTGTCAGATTTGAGAGGTTTTCAGTAGAGTGTTTGGGACGCTTCTAAGATTAGATCATGTCTGAATATGGGTTGATGTTACTTATTTCCTTTTTATTGTCTTAGTGTTCTAGCTCTGTGCTATAGTGAATAAGAGTGGAGAAGGTGGGCACTTGTCTCATTTCAGTTTTTAGAAGAAATGTCTTTGAGTTTTCACCATTTCAAATAATTTTGGCTATAGTTTTGTTCATATGCCTTATGTATAGCAAAACATATTGCTTTTCTTTCTAGTTGAACTTTTTTGTCAGTTGTCTTCTGGGTCTCCCGGGATGATCATGTAATTTGTCTTCGGTCAGTTTATATGTTATATTACCTTTGCTTTTGTTGAGTATTCCTAGAGTGAAGTCAACATGGTTGTATTAGAGTTCTCTTAGAGCAACACAACTGATAGAATGAATATATATATTAAAGAGAGTTTATTAGAATACCATATAGGCTGTGGTCTGGCTACTCCAGCAATGGCTATCTTCTGGTGGAAATACTAAGAATCTGACAATTGTTCGTTCCAGGGGGTTAGATGTCTCAGCTGGTCTTCATCTTCATTCTTCACAATCCTGAAGAAGTGGGTTCTAACGACAGTGAAGGAACGTCTCAGCAGCAGAATAGGTGAACTTGATGCAAGAGAAAAGGCAAGGAGGAAAATAGCAAAAGCTTTCCTTCACATCTTTTTATGTAGGCTCTTATCAAAAGGTGCTGTTCAGGTTAGGGTGAGCCTTCTGATCCCATTGATCCAATCAGAAAATTATTCCCACGTGTTCAGCTGCTTGTGTTTTAGTCAGTTTCTTATAGAGTTTACTACCAAGATTAGCCATCATAGTTATGATATACGATCTTCCTGATATGTCGTTGAATTTTGCTTGCAAAGATGTTTTTGTGTCTATGCTCATAAAGGAAATTTGTCCATAACTTAAGGTTTTGTTCATTCCAGTTTTGATATCAGGATATGATACTTGCTTCATAAAGTATATTTGGTAGTGTTCCTTCTCATTATTTTTATGAGACAGTTTTAGAAGTATTTAGCACTCACTACTGGGGAGTGCTTCATCCTACTGGGGAGACCTTCAGTACAAATTACTGCTTTAGTATATTGAATATCTTCTTGATTACTTTGGTAGGTTAGATGTGTTTGTACATTTATTTGTTTCTCCTTAGATTTCCCAGTTCTTTTTAGAATATATGTTTTACAAGTATTCTCTAATTATCTTCCTAATGCACCGGAGTCTGTTGTAACATGTCTCTTTTATATGTATAAGTTTATTATTGTAAGACCTTTTTGTTTCTTTCAGCTAGTTTGACTACTTGTTTGTCAGTTGTGTTTACCTTGTAATAGAACCAGTTCATGGTTGAATGAATCTATTTTAGTGTCTGTCTCATTAACTTCTGTCCTAATCTTTACTATTTCTTGCCATTTACTGCATCCAACTTTGGCTTGTTCTTTTTCTGGGACCTTGAGGTATCATTAGGTTATTTATGTGAGACACTTTTTAAAAAAAAAAATGTAACTCCTCTAGCTATAGACTTTCTGCTTAGAATGCCCTTAGCTGTACTACAAAGTTCCAGATAAGTTACACTAGCATTTTCATTTGACTCTGAAATTATCATTGTTTTCCATTTCTTCAACATCCTATACTGTCAGTTCTCAAATATATTGTTCAGTATCCAACCGAGTATTTTATAGTTTCTGTGATTTCTCATAATATTAATTTCTAGTTTTAGTCTACCATGTTCTGATTAGATACAAGAGACAATTTGTCTTTTTATTTGTTTAGGCTTGCTCTGTGTCCTATAATGTGACCAATAATAGAGAAAGTTCTGTAGTCAGTAAATACCTGTTTACATGCAATTGATCTGTGGTCTGATTTAGCTCTGATGTTTGGTCTGTAGTTTGGAAAACCTACCTAAAGATGAGAATGTGATAATACTGACTCCTACTGTTATATCAAGACCAATATGACCTTTTAATGCCTTTCAGTATTTGTTTAATGAAGATGTGAAGGTCAAAAATACCTATAGTGGTTTTATATTCTTGTTAAGTGGTTCTTTTATCAGTATATAATGGCCATCTTTACCTTTTCTAAGTAGTTTTGGTTTGAAATTTACTTTATTAGATAGCAGAATACCTTTTCTTTTTGGATTCTATTTTCTTAGTAGGTTGATTTCCATCCTTTGATTGTTAGTTTGAAGATGTTCTTATGAGTGATATATTGTGTTTTAGAGACAGCAAATGATTCGATCTTGGTTTTGTGTTGTTGTTTTTGTTGTTGTTGTTTGATCCAGCCTCTTAGACTTCATCTTTTAAATGGTGGGTTAGAGCCATAAGTCTTTAAGACTGTTATTGAGAGGGATTTGATATTAACTATGGATTTGCTGGTTATTCCATTTAGTTAGACACAAACCAGGAAACTTCTTTCTAGCTCTCCTTTGTTCATTTATTCCTCCCATGAGATTAACATTTCCTTTGTTGTTGTGAATAAGATTGTCTTTCCTTTTATTTCCTCTATGTATCAAATTCTTAATCGGTTTTACTAATGCTGGTTCCTGTGGTGTGAATTGCTTTTGTGCTTCTTTTGAAATGTTCTAACTTTTCTATGTCTTTTAAAAATTACTTTTCAGAATATGGCCATCTTTGTTGGCAATTATCTTACTTTCAGGTCTTGGGATACCTCATTCTATACATTGGTAATTTTAAGGTTGATAACATTGTTTGATGTTATTCTAATGTTTGTCTTAGGTGAATTAGCATTTTCACATTGTTGCTTTTCATATTGATTCTTTGATTTATATTTTAAACATTTTCACTATGATATGTTGTAGAGAGGTTGTTTCTAGTCATGTCTATTTGAGTTTTAAATTTTTTTGGTTTTTTTTTGTTTGTTTGTTTGGTTGGTTTTTGTTCTTTTGTATTTTGATGTCAAATTTCTTTTCTCCAGGTTTAGGGAAATTTCTGTCATCATTTCATCAAATAAATTGTATATGTTTTTAGTCCTTAGTTCAGCTTCTTCTTTTACCTGGTAAATTCTTAGATTTTGCTCCCTTCTTTGCTTCTTTGCTCTCAACTGGTAGAGTAGAGGATTTGTTCTTTTAAACTTATTCCACAGTTCTTAGAAATTTTTGGCTATACTGATTAAAATGCATGTCTAAATAAATTATGATTGTCTTCCACTCCTGAATTTTGTTCTTCTATATGGACATGTCTGTTGGTGATAGTTTCTGCTTTTTCTTTTTTTATATTTGGTTGATCTTTATTTCCAACATTACTTATTTTTCCCAGAGTTTCAGTTCCTTGCTGTATTTTTTTTCTCCATGTTTTAAAATTTGTCCTCTAAATTGCTGAGCACTCTATCTACTTTCTCATCTAGGTCTTGAATAGGTTTCTGTATTTCACTTATTTGTTTGAATCTTCTATATTGCCATTGAGTCTTTTGAATGTATGACTCTGAAATACCTTTCTGATGCTTGCTTTCTGGTACTGAGGACTTGGTAGCTTCTGGCCATGACACAAGAAAACACAACAAAGGGACCCCCCCCCCACACACACACACACACACACACACGGAGTGGGGGATCATCAGTCCTAAAAGCTTATTCAGGCATGATACAAGCTAAAATAAAATTAATGATTATAGTATTAAAGTCTAGAGTAAAATAACAAAAATAATAAAATAAAATTGAAGATATAACCATAGTCATTATCATTCCTAGTCAGCATGATGTGGCTAATTTCTACTTCTGGATTGTCTTCTGTAGCATTGTCTAAAGATGGGGAAGGTGGGGAAGGATGCTTATCTCAGTAATTCAAACAAGTTAGATTTCTGTGTGTATATTATACTTTCCCATAATTCTCCAGATTGAGACTTTTCACCTACAACTTTGTCTCTGGTATTTTATGAATTGTTCTTTCTACTAATTGAATTTCCTGTAACTAAGGCTTTGAGGAAGTGTGGAAGGCCTGCCCACTGATTAGCTTCTTATGGCAGCATCCGTTGGCTCTGCCATGTTAAGAATCTTTCTTCTCCCATTCCCCTAGCTTGCTCAAGCAGTGGGAGGGGTGGTGTCTTCTTAAGCTATTAACTCTAGGGTATGTAGGAAAACAAATCTCAGCTCCAGACTCCTGTATCTCACTTCTACGTCTTTTACCCCAGTCTGTTCCAGTGGCTATATCTCTGGTTATATTATATCTAAAACCTGGTTGTGTGTCTTTAGCCAAGTCTGTCTCTCTGCAACTTTTTCTTCTTGTGAAACCCATGCCCAGGAGGAGAGAGTACTCTCGTCTAGCCCCATGCTGTGGCTAGGCATTGGTTGGTGTGTAAAAGCCATTTAAAAGGGAAGTGATGTTAAAAACTGGGGATTTTAAAAACAAAGGTATAAAATAATAAGAACAAATAAAAAAGTCAAGTAAAGGAGATTCTCTTAGCTATTTTAATAAGTAATATAATTTAAGCCTTATCCACATTTTTGTCTTTTTTTGGCATGTATTAAAGATGTAACCATCCCTGTTAACATTGACAGTGGTTTTAATTTTAGCTATGCTTTTGAGCAAAAGTATAATCTTAGAATATTAAGTATCCACTCTGAAATTCTATCCTAACTTTTTAATCTCTTCAATAGACTACAGAATCATTAAGAAATACTGCACAGCAGAGATGGGGAAAAGACAACTCAAGACAGTTACTAGATGCTACAAAGGTAAGATTTACCCAACATTGCTACAGCTAGTAGAAAAGTTTGCAAGCCCATGCAACATTCACCAATTTATGCTGCATATTTACTACATGTTTTATATTTCAGAAATATTTTCCTTTTTCTTATTTTTTTTATAAATACTGGCAGGAAGATATGTTTCTATTAAGAATACAGAATGAAATCTTGGTATTATCTACCACTGCAGAAATCTGTCTGAATCCCTTGAGATTAGTGCCAACTAGAGTAACATTTTTAGAAAGCTTTTGTAAATGTAATGGCAGCTTGTTGACATCCAAATTTATCCTAATTTGTGACTGATACATAAAATATTGCCATATTTTCAAATGCAGAACATTCCTTTACCTTAGAAGATGTTCAGATAGTAGAATGCCATGGGATTTTAAGTTTGTTAGAGCCCCGAGGACAAGTGATGCTGAGTTTAAATATTGATGAGGCTTATTTTCATTGTTAATTTACATGAAAGATAGCTTTCATAATTACCACTGCTTCGAAATGAGACATGTAAATCTCTATGATAGAAAAAGAACAAAAAGTTATAAGGCTATTTGCATCCTGGGAACTTTATTTTTCCCTTTGTTTAGTAATTGTTTGCCATTAAGGCACAAAGCATTGTTCTAATTTATGCAGAGACTGTACAAATGAATTTGTTTTCCACTATTAAATTAAATCTTTAAGTAGAAAATATGTTCAGTCTTCTCATTATCCAAGATATCACTGAATTTGTTTGTATTTCAGTCTTCTACTTCATTGAAGACCTCATCTTATGTGATATTTACCAGAACCCTTACTAAAACTTGTTACTTAGCCTTTTAGAAGAAAAAGGTCAGAAAGAGATGCTGTCAGAATAAAAATCACCCTTTGATGTTTTCCTCTTACCAAGTGCCTTACGAGTGTTAATCTAAAAATTGATAACATATTTATGACAATTCTCTATGTCTCATTAGTAAGAATAAGAAGATACTTTTATATTTTATAATTC
>BDUI01000171.1:340178-354400 GCA_002335545.1 Apodemus speciosus
TTTAATAAGTAATATAATTTAATATAAATAATCAGTTGTATAAACTTGATTTTATTAATTATAAAAATATCTATGCAAGGAAAGCAAGTGAAATATGAATCATTATATTAGCTTTGCTTGCTTACTTACAGCATTATAGTGAGTGATAGAAGGGGAGTCAGGATAAAGTAAGTAAAACTAATGTTAGCTAAATCACTGAAACTAATTTTTAAAGCTATTTAGAGAAAATAACTTGAGTGTTTGTTATATTTAAATATTTTTTGTATAAACTTATCTATATGCTAATTTTAAAAGTGTTTTGCTTTACTATGCCAAGCTAGATGCAATCCCTTGAATTTATTTTAGGGACAGTTGTTATATTAAATTAAGATAATATCTGAAATTCTGTAATACTTAATAAATAGATGGCTTGGTATCATTTTTAATTAGGCTCTCCAGGCATGGCCACTGATAGAAAAGAGAACATGTTGGCATGGGCATGCAGGAGGAGGACTCCACACAGACCCAAAAGAAGGGGTAAGAAGGACTATCAAGCCTTCCTATACTAACTTTACAAACTAATTCTAAAAGGAACGAATGACAGGTAACCGGAAGTTCATGTTGATGACTGTATTTAAGTGGAAGATAGGTCTTTAATGTTGTCATAGTCTAATACTGTTTGATTGGCTCATTTAATGCTGCTTTCTCATGCACAAAAACCCTATTGAAAATGGCAAGTATACAGAGGAAATTTTTTATTTATAACAAAAATTTATGGCTGAGTAAAATTTTTAAAAACGTATTCATGGGGCCAGGCAGTAGTGGTGCATGTGTTTAGTCCCAGCCCTCAGGAGGCAGAGGCAGGTAGATCTCAGGTAGAGTTTGAGGCTAGCCTGGACTACAGTGATTTTTTTCAGGACAGCTAAGTCTACACAGAGAAATCCTGTCTTGAACCTCCCTGCCCCCCAAAAGAACTTTATTCACTGAGAAGGGGTAAAATGTATTTGTCAACTTCAATCTTCTATTATGGTTGTTATTGTTGCTTTGTTTGTTTGTTTGTTTGTTTTTGAGACAGTCTTACTATATGTATCTCATTCTCACTTCAAACTCAGGATCTTGATATTTAAATCTCTCTTGTGCACTGGTTTATGCTATCACATTTTAGATCTCTAAGGTAGCATTAACTGACTTTGTTATGTAACCTAGCCTTATAAATAAGTAGACAAATTAGGTTCAGTAATTATAAAGAATCTGTGTGTGTTAAGGTCAGTATTTTCCTTTTACATGTTTAGATCTTAGAATATCAGTTAGCTTCATAGTAAATCCTCTGTCTACATGATCCAGCTATTACTGATATTCTTTAACATCATTGTTATTATCATATAGGCATGTTAAATAGAGCCTCTGAAATAAAGATTTATTTGGACTACAGTTTAACTGAGTGAGTGAAAATGTCACCAGAATACTGTTACATATTTCTCCATCTGTTCTTTTTCTTGGGACTTGCTTTTACCTAATCGCTCGCCCTTCTTTTTCTCCTTTTTTCTTATCTCTCCTTGGTCTCTCCTCCCCACTTCCCTCTCTCATTTTCTCATATAGACATATGGTATTTTGAAATAACAATGAGTTAAGAAATTTTATGAAGAATGTCTATAAAATATAGATGCTAAGTGAATATGAGTTGTCTTATTTAGAGTGGATAATTGGTACAAGAAGTTTCGAATTTCTTGATGTCTAGTGTTGCTCTTTACTTTCAAGTAAATGAAAGCATATTGCATCCATCTCCATTTCTGTATATGTCACTAACCCTCTTGGCTATCTTTAGAATGAACACAGTATAATATGATAGAATTTTTAAAAGTTAGCCAAGTAATGATATTTGTTTATCCATGTGTTACTCTTTGGCATGATATTTGTCAGTTTTCGGGATCATCTGTTAGTAAGGACTTTTAAGGATAGTTGCTAATAATGCTCTATGACCAAAAATATGTTGACTAATAAAGGAGAAGCAGGCACTTCTCTTAAGCTGCACTGTACAAGAATTTTATATATTTTGTATTGTTTAAATGTTGACAGTATTTTCTCATCCAACAATAAAATTTTTATATTGGTACATTTAAAAATGACACTGAATAAACTCTAAGATAATTTCTTTTCAGAAAAATCAGAACAATTGTAATTGTAATATTTTATATTGTTCTTTACAGCTCTTTTTCTCTTGTTATCTTTATATAACTTTAACTTCGTTGGTTAAATGGAATCATAAAATAATAGGGCTTGCCGGTCAAATGGAAAAGAAAAAGAGACGTAGTATGTAATTATTGTTGAGAGCCTCAGCTCTGGAATGACACTGGATTTGAGTCTGGGCTACATCACTTCCTAATGGAATGGCCTTAAACAAATCCTGGAATTCTGGATGCTTCAGGATCTTCTGTAAAATAGGGTTAATAATCATACTAGAAGGAATTTAAATGAAGTAATTCTTCTCACCATGTTGAAACTCTTAAATACTATCCAGCATATAGGAGGTGCTCAGTAAATGTTAGGTGCTGTTATAGTGTGAGATTGTAAGGCCTTCCTTAATCACAGTGTATTCATTTATAAAGTATATGTCTGGGCCAATAAGATAGCTCAGCATGTAGAATTGCTTGCTGTCAAGCCTTACATCCCTTGTGTTGTCCTCTGGCTTCTGTGCATGTACACATACACACATACACACTATAATAAGAAACTTAATTTTTAAAAGTTTATGTTATATACTTGCTTTGTGCCAAACTTTATGATAGGTATGGGAGATACAGTACTTAACAAGACAAAGTCCATCCATCCTATCTAAAATTTAACTGTTGAAATGTCAGAATATATAAACTACTAGATAGAATATTTACTAGGATAACAAATAATAGAAACTGAAACATTTCCAGCTTGATTTTTAAATTAATTTCCACTAGTATATTCTTTATAAATATTGCTATTAACAATTACAATTGATTTCAGAGTATATTTAAGTGATCTGTTTCTTTCATGTGGCTGTCATAAAGGGTTTGTGAAAAAAGGAATGGTAGTTCAATACTTGAAAATATTGCTTTTAAAAATAGATGAATTGTTTTATAATACAGTATTGAGATTCTTAAAAAACATTTGAGATTTTAAAAATAATTTGTTGTTTCTGCATGAATATGTATGAATACATGGAAGCATGCACATGGCATGGTGCACATGTACAAGGTGGAGACAACCGTATGGAGTGTATTCTTTTCATTTTGACCTGGCTGTGGGGGATTTAATGCAGATTGCCAGGCCTGCATGCCAAGCACATTTACTTGCTAAGATATTTTGCCAGCCAGGATTGGGGATTTTTACTCCTACCTTTAAATATTTAGTGATATCTTTCTGTAGGATCATCAGTCTGTTCTGTGTGGTATGCAGAATGATATACAATAGTCATATTATTTTTTTTAATTTTGATTGAGTGAGTTCGTTAAGTGTATAGCAAGCCACAATAAATAATAGATGGTAAGTGGAAAGTAAGTAGGCTGGTATAAAGGTAGATAAATGGTCAATAGGTAGCTACATGTACATACATACATACACACATAGTAATCCGTTATCAGGTCAAGTGTTTAAAACATTCAGCAGAAATCAAAGGGGAAAGTTCTGTTAAGACAGATAGCTGGAGTTCCCAATGGAGACTGTGGGTAGAACAGAGTATCCCCTCAGACGAGGCTTTAGAGTAATAAGCTTTCTCTCCACAACTCAGCCTGCTATGGCTAAGCTTCTGGCTTCTCTTTCTTACTGTAGGCATTTTTATATCATGGGATAAACAATAGTAACCTCTGTGGAAAATAGCTGTCCTTCTAGATGTTTTCAAGGACACAATGTTTTTTTGTTTTTTTGTTTTTAATTATTATTCTTGGGCTGCTTTGCTGTTGTCATCCCTCCCTGTCACAGAGTTAGCAGGGTCATTCCCCTTGGATGCCATGGAGGACACTTGACATAAACATGCATGGGCCTTAAGGGTGGGGGTAAGGAGCAGAGTCCTTCTCAGTGAGATAAAATAGCATATGACTGTTTATCAATATAATATACATCACACTGTTAGGAAATGTAGTTTGAACTCAGTGAAAGGACTACTTACTGAAGAAGTACTCTGCTTCATAGTCTTTTCTATGTTAGAAATAATTCCTCATTGATTGGATACAGTCTGAAGCCTGTGGTAGTAAGAGGCACTTGCTAGAGCAATCAGAGAACTTTAGCATAAATCTTGATATAACCAGAAGATGTGAAAAGGCATCCTGGAGTAGTGAAAATTGGAAGATTGGGAAAATAATATCTAAGCTTGCTAAAATGAGCGAGACTACAAAGCAGCGCAGAAGAGCACCTGAGGGCATGGGGGGCCAGCCGTGTGGCTCTGAGGACATGGGGGCCAGCCGTGTGGCTCTGAGGACATGGGGGCCAGCCGTGTGGCTCTGATTCCATGCATCATCCGCAGCCTAAGGATCTTCATTTGCTTTATGAACTTGACTTACTTTTGGGATAAAGAACTCATGGACTGGCCAGTATGAACATCAGTCTACTTGTTAGTTACTTTTTATTATACGTTGTTAAATGAACTGTCAGGTACAAATCCATCTCATGTGCAGCATAATCCATCACCTCAGGTCCTAATCACCACTGCATAAACTATTGAGATTTCAGACTAACCGAGCTTAAAAGACAAACCCTGAGGTAAAGAGAAAATAATAATAATTGCCAAGCCTTTTCTGACAATTTATATTTTCCTCTCCTATGGCAAACACATTACAGTTATAATAATGTAGGAGGACTTCTCAGCTTGCTCTCTGGGGCTTTCTGTTAGATATCAACTGAACTTGCTTTTCTTTTGACCTAGCTTTTATCAAGTCACTGTTATGTCTAACAGTACTGTAGTGTCCTTTTTGATTATTCCTTTAACTGAAGTTGCCTTTAACTTGGGTTAAAGAGAGTTTTCTTCCCTGAATTGTTTGTCTGTCAGTAAAATAATACTAAATTAGTTCTTTAGGGAGATTGCATTCAGCCTATATGCCAGATTTTACAGAACAGAGACAATTCCAAAAGTTTGGGTTGGGGGGGCTGTTTTTGCTAGGTGGGGCTATTCCTTCCTAACCAAAAGCTTTATCTGTAGGTAGTTTATTTTAAATTCATTTTGATTTTGTACGTTAGTCCATTTCCTACTATTAACATTTAGGAATATTAGGGGCTCAGTGGTTAAAGAGGGTTCAATTCCCAGCACCCATATCCTCAGCACCCAATTTCCAGCTCACAACTGTCTGTGACTTCAGTTTCAGGGAATTCCACACCTTCATATAGACATACATATAGTCAAAACACTAATACACATAAAATAAAAATAAATTAAAAATAGGGATATCTGTAAAACCAAAATTCGTAAATTCTTCATTGGCTAAGGAAAGGGAAATCCTGCTAACCTTGTTAAAATACTATTTTCTTATTCTCACTATGTCAAGGCTCAGTGGACTAGAGTCTCTCGAAATGAATGAACTCCTTATGGAAACATTTGCTATTTATGCTTGACAACTTTTTTGGCAACCAATACAAAGCTGCCTGAACAGCAGAATATATATAGAACTTATTAATATAGTTATACTTAATATCTGAAAATTCTCCCAAGTGAACCTGTTTAGATGTTTCAGTTTTTAACTTCTTGCACCCTTTTTATAGTTATTAAATATAGGTCTTCTCTTGTAGTACATTTAGTCATGAGATTTCTCTCTTGCTGTTGAGTACTATGCCATGTTGAAGATCCATTGTTATTATGAATACTATTCCATGTAATAAGTATGATTGTGACTTTACAGTTATACCCTATTAACTCATATACTTGGATATTTATTTATGCATGATCACATGTCCCATAATGAGGTTTTGGTCCAGCAAAGGATAGTGGTGGTCTCATAAGAGTTTAATGGAACTGAAAAATTCCTATTTCTTAGTAAACTTACATGTCTGGAGAGGGGGCAAGAGAAAAGAAAAACATAGGAATAAAAAGGAAAAAAAAATCTCCTTCACTGGGATTTGATAATTAAAGAAGAAGAGATCTTGAATTTGAGAGGAAAGGGCACAAAAGGAGTTGGAGAGGGAAAGGAGATGTAATACAGTACTCATTCATATGTGAAATTCTAAAAATATATTTTGAAAACCTGGGAGCTATGGATGTGGCTCATTGGGTAAAAGTACTTGCTGGTCAAGCGTGAGGACATGAGTTCAGATCCTTTGCACCCATATTAAAAACAAAAACAAAGCACGGAGTAATGATGTGTACCTGTTGCCCCAGTGCTGTGAAGTGGAGACAGAAAGATCTGTACTCACTGGCCAGCCATTCTAGCCAACTAGTAAGTTCCAGGTTCAGTGAGAGATAACACCTCATAAAAGAAGGTAGGGAAACAATTGTAGAAGGTATCTGAACATTACCTTCTGGCTTCCCTATGTGCACACATACACCACATACATCAAATACACAAATACACCACATATTCCCCCCCATACACACACAAATTGAATAAATGCACTGTAAGGTTGTGTCTAATAGAAAGGAATGTTTATGGCATGTTATCTCACACAAACAAGTTTTTGATAGAAGAAGAAATAAACTAATTATTCGCCAGAGCCTGACAAATACAGAGGCAGATGCTCACAGCCAGCCATTGAACTGAACACAGGGCCCCAATTGGAGGAGTTAGAGAAACTGAAGGAGCTGAGGGAGATCTGCAACCCCATAGGGAGAACAACAGTCTCAACCAACCAGACGCTCCCAGAGCTCCCAGGGACCAAACCACCAACCAAAGAGTACACATGGAGGGACCCATGGCTCCAGCCTCATATGTAGTAGAGGATGGCCTTGTGGAGCATCAGTGGGACAGGAGGTCCTTGGTCCTGTAAAGGCTCAATGCCCCAGTGTAGGGGAATGCCAGGACAAGGAGGCTGGAGTGGGTGGGTGGGTGGGGCAGCACAGTCATAGAAGCAGGTGGAGAGGGAGGGAGTTTGGGGGGACCAGGAAAGGGGATAACATTTGAAATGTAAATAAAGAAAATATCCAATAAAAAAAAGAGTCATACTCAAAACTAGTTTTGCAGTGTATTGAGGCTTGAGTATCATTTTCATGTTTTAAATGTGAGGATGTTTAGCTGCAGCTACATTGTATGTATTTTCATAGTCGTGGAGGAAAGAACAGGCACGTCAACTTTTGTAGCTCTTTAAAATACATTTCTATGGCAGTAGAGAGGTTTTTCTATCATGTTAGAGTCATTGTGTTTTGTTTTTTATTTTTTATTTAGAATCTTACTATGGAGTCTAGGTTCATGATTCTCCTGCCTCTACCTCCAATATTATGTTTCAAAATATTGCTTTTAAACTGTTAGTCAAGAAAAGCTGTTAGAATATCATCAGTTGCTTCAGCAACTTCTTCCCTTTCATTTCCTTTATTTCTTGATAGTTTTTCTATATTCTATATGCAGTTATTCCTTAGAAAGTATTTTTCCATCTTTAAAAAATCCTTTTGCTATTGTGTTTGTGTGTGTGTGTGAGAGAGAGAGAGAGAGAGAGAGAGAGAGAGAGAGAGAGAGAGAACGAACGTGCCTGTGTATGTGTGTGTCCCATGAGATATGTTAAGGTCAGTGGACCACATGTTGCTGATGTCAGTTCTCTCCTTTTACCATGTGGGTTTCTGGGATTGAACCCAGATATCAGACTTGGTTGCAAGCACCATCTTACATTTTTCAAAGACCAATTATTGTCATCATCTTGATAATTACATGTCCCACACTTTCTTTAAGAATGCAATCTTAAAGTGCTATGGATGGTCCTTTCCGCATTATTTATTTATACTTGACTGAGTTGAAGTGGCAATGCATAGTTGATATAAAGGTGATAAATTAGTTTTAAGCTACTGGTCTCTTTCTAGCTATAGATAAAACACATTTGTTTGTCAGGATTAATACTGGCTGTCTAAGATGAAATAACTGGTGCTTTTGGAAGGTGGTATATTATCTTTCAGGGTCTATATGATGTTCCCCAATTTTATTTCCTCTGGTGTAGTAGAAATAAGTTGCTTTAAAGTTCGTTAAAACTGTCTCAGGCCCTAAAACATTTTTTTGATGTGGCCTCTACTTTTAAAAAAAAAAAAAAAGTCATATTTCAAACTTTATAGTTTATCTAAACTCTAACTGAAGTCATGTCCTTTACAGCTTAATGGACTCATAATGCATGATTACACAACTTCAGAACCCATTTTGTTAAATGAAGTGGTGACATTTTATGCACTATTAAGCCAACTAGAATAATTTTCTTGCTCTTAGCCGTAACTTCTCTGTGTCCTTATTGAAAATTTTCTGGGGTGTGTTGTAGAAGGTTTTGACAAGAGGGAATGTTCCTAAAGATATGTGGAAACAGGGCCTTTTTTCCATTACTCGATCAAGAAAAATTAGGCAGACAAAACATGTGAAAGGGGAAAATGGTTGAAATGCCCCCCTTTGCGTTATAATGCATTAAGTTATATTTATTTTGTGATTGTTCGATTGGAAAAAAGTGGATTTTAAAATTATTGCCTCATTCCTTTTAAAAATGTCTTATTAACTCATGAGTATGTGTATATGGGTAAAATAAAACACAGGAACTATACTTTTGTTATTTCATACTTTTGCCATCTTAAGGATTTGAAACAGCTCAGGATGACAGTCTTTGTGTTTTTGTATAATATGACCACTTTTATTTTTCTTCCTTTTTGCATAAAATACTGCCTAAAATGCAAACAAAGTAGTTTGCTGAACTTTATGAGGGTGATCATAATATAAAAGTGCCCTGTGTTTATAATACACTGTCCTGGGTTTGTTGTATCTTAGCTTCTGAGCTATTCAAATTCACTTTAAGTTGTATAACTTTTTTCCTTTTTGAAATCAATTTGAATTTGAACAAAATACAGATTACAGGAAATATAAACACGTAAAAGAATATAAACTTTTATCAGTTATTCTCTTCACTTGAACCACTATTGTTAATGGTTTGGAGTATTTTTTTCAATTTTGTTTCTATTAAAACAGCCCAGGCATAAACATTATTATAGCCAAATTTTTTGTTTCCTTATTTAGTATTTTTAAATTTTAGCTAACTCTGGTGTAAGGTTTTCTTTATTAAAATTTTATTTTTATTCAACATATAGAATAAAGAGTTTCATTATGAGATTTTTCATACACATATTTCACTGTGCACAGCTTGTACTTGCTCTGTATCAACTCCTCTTCCCTGTCTCACTGGTCCCTTTCCTTTCACCAAGCAGTTTTCCTGCTTTCATCTGTACAGACCTGTACTCAATGACATATTTAAGTTTAAATTATTCATATGAGAAAAATAAAATATGAGATATTTTTATTTTCCCTGATGATAATACTCCTTTATGTCATTGTGTTCCCATCCAGTAGACCCTTTTCTTTTAGCACATAGTCCCCCTTCTAAGTTATATATAAAGTATATGTTTGGACTGGAGAGATAGCTCAGCACTTAAGAGTACTGACTGCTCTTCCAGAGGTCCTGAATTCAATACCCAGCAACCACATAGTGGCTCACGACCATCTGTAATGAGATCTGATGCCCTCTTCAGGTTTGTCTGAAGACAGCTAAGTGTACTCATATRAATAAAATAAATAAATATTAACAAAAAAAGCAAAATAAATAATTTTAAAAAGCACCTCTGAATGCACAGTGAATTTTTAAAAAGAACATAGTAGCAATGGACTTATAAATGCAAATACCCTAAAAAGATATTATAAATAGAATTCTAAATGTGAAATGCAAGGCATTCTAATATTAAGGTTATACAGGAACTGACAAAGGTGAGAAGATGCTTCAAAAAGTAAGTGCTTGACACTGTGTGGCATGTGACAGTTCATGAAAAGGCAAAAGTACATCATCAGATGCAGGAATAGAACTCATCTCATATTCTAATGCTTTTTTAAAAAATATTCTTTGTTTACATTCCAAATGATTCTCCCTTTCCCGGTTCCCCCCTCCACATAAGTCCCATAAGCCCTCTTCCCTCCACCCTTTCCCCNCAGGCTGAGAAAGAAATTAGAGAAATGACATCCTTCACAATAGCCACTAACAATATAAAGTATCTTGGGGTGACTAACCAAACAAGTGAAAGTTCTGTATGACAAGATCTCCAAGTCTCTGAAGAAAGAAATTGAAGAAGACCTCAGAAGATGGAACAATCTCCCATGCTCTATGATTGGCAGGATTAATATAGTAAAAATGGCCATCTTGCTGAAAGCAATCTACAGATTCAATGTAATCCCCATCAAAATTCCAACTCAATTCTTCATATAGTTAGAGCAATTCTCAAATTCATCTGGAATAACAAAAAACCCAGGATAGTGAAAACTATTCTCAACAATAAAAGAACTTCTGGGGGAATAACCATCCTTCACCTCAAGCAATACTACAGAGCAATAGTGATAAAAAAAAAACTGCATGGTATTGGTACAGTGACAGGGAGGTAGATCAATGGAATAGGATTGAAGATCCAGGAATGAACCCACACACCTATGGTGACTTGATCTTTGACAAAGGAGCTAAAACTATCCAGTGGGAAAAAGACAGCTTTTCAACAAATGGTACTGGTTCAACTGCTGGTCAACATGTAGAAGAATGCAAATTGATCTAGTCTTACCTCCCTGTACAAAACTCAAGTCCATGTGGATCAAGGACCTCCACATAAAACCAAACACACTGAATCTAGTAGAAGAGAAAGTGCGGAAAAGTTCCTGAATAGAACACCAGTGGCTTATGCTCTAAGATCAAGAATTGACAAATGGGACCTCATAAAATTGCAAAGTTTCTGTAAGGTGAAGGACACTGTCAATAGGACAAAAATGCCAACCAACAGACTAAGGAAAGATCTTTACTAATCCTACATCTGATAGAGGGCTAATATCCAATATATACAAAGAACTGAAGAAGTTAGACTCCAGAGAGTCAAATAACCCTATTAAAAAATGAGGAACAGGGGGAAACAATTGTCAACTGAGGAAACTAATGGCTGAGAAGCACCTAAAGGAATGTTCAACACCCTTAGTTATCAGGAAAATGTAAGTCAAAACAACCCTGAGATTGCACCTCATACTAGTCAGAATGGCTAAGATCAAAAACTCAGGTGACAGCAGATCCTGGCAAGGTTGTGGAAAAAGAGGAATACTCCTCCATTGCCGGTGAGATTGCAGGCTGGTACAACCACTCTGAAAATCAGTTTGGTGGTTCCTCAGAAGAAATTTGGTCATAGTACTACCTGAGGACCCAGCTATACCACTCCTGGGCATATACCCAGAAGGTGCTCCAACATGTAATAAGGACACATGTTCCACTATGTTCATAATAGCCACGTTTATAATAGTCAGAAGCTGGAAAGAACCCAGATGTCCCTCAACAGAGGAACGGATACAGAAAATGTGGTACATTTACACAGTGGAATACTACTTAGCTATTAAAAACAGTGACTTCATGAAATTCACAGGCAAATGGATGCAACTTGAAAATATCCTGAGTGAGGTAACTCAGTCACAAAAGAACACATATGGTATATACTCACTGATAAGTGGATATTAGCCCAAAAGTTCGGAATACCCAAGATATAATTCACAGACCAAGAAGAAGGTAGACCAAAATGTTGATGCTTCAGTGCTTCTTAGAAGGGGTAATAAAATACTCACCAAAGGAAATATGGATACAAAGTATGGAGCAGAGACTGAAGGAAAGGCCATCCAGAGACTGCCCCATCTGGGGATCCATCCCATATACAGTTACCAAATCAGGATGCTAATGTGGATTTTGGGAAGTGCTTGCTGACAGGAGCCTGATATGGCTGTCTCCTGAGAGGCTGTGCTAGAGCCTGGCAAATCCAGAGGAACATACTCACAGCCAACCATTGGACTGAGTGCAGAGTTCCTGATGCAGGAGTTGGAGAAGGGACTGAAGGACCTGAGGGGTTTGCAACCCCTTTGAGGGAGCAACAGTTTAAACTAGACAGACCCCTGGAGCTCCTAAAGACTGGACAACCACCCAAAGAGTACATACACATGTAGGGACCCATGGCTCCAGCAGCATATTTGGAAGAGGATGGCCTCGTTGGATTATCAGTGGGAGGAGAGGCCCTTGGGCCTGATGGTGCTCAATGATCCAGGGTAGGAGAATGCCTCGGTGGGAAGACTGGAGTGGATGGATGGGTGGTTGGGGAACACACTCATAGAGGCAGGGGAAGGGGGATGGGATAGAGTGTTTCCAAATGGGTGGCCTGGAAAGGAGAAAACATTTGAAATGTTAATAATAAAATATGCAATAAAAAAAATAAGGAAAAAGTAAAGTATGTTTGAATATGTATTTTTCATTCAGTATTTGACTAAATACATGCTATCTTTCAGCCATTCCATTTGGTATTGAGTTATAACTATAAATATAAAATAGAGTAAATGTTAAAATGGAATTTGTGTTCTGGTATAAACAGATGTCAAATAATTGTACTGCGATACATACACACACGCGCGCACACACACACACACACACACACACACACACAGTTCCTTCCTCCTTCTCTCTTTCTCTCTTTTCCTGTTCATCCATCCTTCACCTTCCTCCCCTCCCTCCTTGCTCCCTCTCTCCCTCCTTTCTTATTGGGTTTCATGTATCCCATACCTGCTGTGGATTTTATATAACTGAAGTTGACTTTTTAAAAAACACTTGTTTGCTTTTTTTTTTTTTATTTCGGGTTGGTGCATGCCATGGTACCTCAGGGAATATCAGAGGATAACTTGCAGAGGTTAATTGTTCTCTTTTAACTCTGTGGATTTTCATTAACCTTGGTGGCAGGTGTCTTTACCCGATGCTAGCTATCCCTATATATCTAGTTTCTGACTGAAATAGGTCCCTCAAAGAAAGGAATCATGATCTATGAGAGGAAACAGAAAAGGGGCCTTTGGTTATTGGGTAAACTTACTAGATACGGAATAGAATGAATATAGGGTGGTAAGTTAGGAGGCTATTACAATGGTTTGGGGGGTTCTTTGATAAGAATTAATGATAACTTGGATTACATTCGTGATTGGAAATGGAAAGAATTTGACAGATTCAAAAGATTTTTCAGGAAAAATAGAGTCAATTTAGACCACAGTAGTTAGATTATTTTTAGTAGAAGTTCTCAGAAGTGGATATTTGCAATGTTTTCATGCATTTCCTAGATTTTTATATAATTATACATTATTAAATTTTGGTTATAACTAGTGAGATTGCTCAGTGGATAAAGGTGTTTGCTAACAAACCTGAGAACCTAAGTTCATTTCCAGGAACCTCCTTGGTTCCTAGAAATGAAGAACTGTTTTTTAAAAATTTCATCTTCTGATTTCCACATGCATGCTTTACCTTGCATGCACCAACACACACACTCACATACACACTCACACACACATATACATACAAATTCATACACACAAACATAGAGAGACAGAGAAATCTATGAATGAATGAATGTACTATAATAATTTCATTGTAATATAGGAAAAAATTTACATTTGAAATGGCATTACTTAAACTGCTTTGTTTTCTCTCTTTCAACAGTTAAAGGACGTTGATACTAGAAAAATCATTAAAGCCATGCTTTCTTATGTGTGGCCTAAAGACAGGCCAGATCTGAGAGCCAGAGTTGCCATCTCCCTGGGATTTTTGGGTGGTGCAAAGGTAAGGATATGTTTTGTTAAAAGATACTATAACTTTTTCTAGTGATAAACACTGGGTTAGTTTAAGCAAGTTGCTGTCAATGGAACATGGTCAACTTTGAGGACTTTCATTGCTTTACATAATTATTTTATTCATTGAGCAGAAATTGTGTGATACAAGGTGATTCCTGAATCAAAAGTCTAATAATCATAACTTGATGAAATTCATTCTTAAAACAAATATATACGATGTAGAAACATTGTAAGAAAGTATATTGAACTTTATAAAAGAAGTTCCTCAGAGCCTTGGTGGATAAATTGAAAAGGGCAAGATAAAGTATATCTATAGCCATAAGTGCCAAATAAGATCTTAGGTTCAAGGGAGAAAGGAAAATAAAGAGCCACAGAACCTAAGTGCTTTCAGTGCTTTAAGTGTAGATATATTTTAGAAAGCCAGGCGGTGGTGGTGCATGCCTTTAATCCCAGCACTTG
>BDUI01000171.1:409203-422815 GCA_002335545.1 Apodemus speciosus
GGCAGTCAGTCTCTGGATGGCCTTTCCTTCAGTCTCTGCTCTATATTTTGTCCCGGTTTTTCCCTAAGGCAGGGACAATTCAGGATTAAGATTTTTTAGATGGGTAGGTGGCCCCATCCCTCAACTGGGAGCCATGCCTATCTACTGGATATGGTCTCTACAGGTTCTGTCTCAGCTAATGTCATCCCTGTTAGGTCCTGAGAACCTCTTGCTTTCCTGGCATCAGGGACTTTGTAGTGGCTACCCCAGTTCCCTATCCCCTGCTACATATTTCTGTTCAATTTCCTGACCCTCTGTACTTCTTTTCTGTTTCTTCCTGTATCTAATCCTGCCAACCTTTTTATTCCCTCTCCCTCTTCTCTCCCTCTCACGTCCCTGCCTCCCTGTTCTTCCCATGATTTTCACTCAGTTCTTCAAAAATTAAAAACATTTAAGTTCAATATATTGATTTTCTTTAGATACTAGATGGAAAAAAGCAATAAAAGTGATTAATTGTAATAGTTAAAAAATGAAGTGTATGTTAGGTAAGAGTAATGTGTCATTTTTAAATTACTTGGGTTAATTATACCAGGCATGTAAAATTGTTCATTATTTTTTAAGAGATACATATTAATGAAATATTTAGGATTATAATATAATTGGTATCTACAACTCATACTCAGATTGACAAAAGTAGTGTGTTTGTGGACATAGATAAAGTAACATTATTGCATATATATATATATATGATAGAGAATAAATGAATGGATATAAAGTGAGATAAAGCAAGTATGGAAATAAAACTAAGCAAATGAGGTAGTTAAAGTCTAGGTAGAAAAAAACCTGTGAGAAAATATGTATTAAAGCCTAGCACCTACATGATTCAACAGAAAATTTGTAGTCCATAAAGTAAACAACACAAAACACTTGAATAGTCATAATAAAATAAACAGAACCAGAATTTGTGAAGAATGCAGCAGAGGGGAAGTGGGATCATCTCCACCTTCTTTAACAAGTTGATAAATAATTACAGAAATCAATAAATCAAGAAACAAATATAAACATATATGTGTATATCCATATATGTGTGCAAATCTTGGGCATTGACACAAACTTCATTAATATTACAGAAATATTTGGAAAAATCCTGTCAATGAGAATGCCTTTAAAAGTGACAAATTCTCTCATTGTGTTTAACAATTTTTTGTGGGCCCATGTTTGGAACCCATGTGAAATTAATAAAATGCTGTCTTTAATAGGGATTGTTAGCAAAGAGAGCTACTGGACAGAATAAACTTCATTTTCATGAAGTTTTCTTTATTTCATGAAATTTTATTTCAAAATTCACAAGGATTTCACAATATTGTTTTTAAATCCTTTAAATCCCTCTATAAATAACAGTGCTTTTGATTTGAACATTTGCTGATTACAGAAAATATCAATTTTTAGAATTTTAATCTTCCCTTTATGCCTTCCAAAATGAAAATAAAACGGTAGAGCTTCATTTTCTTTCCATAATGTAGTGTTTGTGCTATTGGGAATCTCATCATTTGTTTACAGGGGCTGGGCAGTATGTCAGTGAAGAAGAATTCCTACCTCAGTTTTTCACACTGAGGCTCTGGATGAGGAATTAGAAGTATTTTAATGAATACAGGTCTTTCAAATATTTCCTCATAAATTACTGTATAGTTTTAGATATTATGCTATTTACCTGACCTTGGTCCACATTTACGTTGTATTTTCTTTTTAGGGGAAGGTAGCTGAACGTGGTACCCACTATGGTCTGCTTGCTAACTCTAGCAGTATCTATTCAGAGATGTGGCATACACAGAGCAGCCGTGTACAGAACCAGGATAACCTTGGATGGGATGCAAAGAAAGAGAGTCTCTCCAAAGAGGAAGAAAGAAAGAAGCTCCAAGAAGAAATTGTCAACAGTGTGAAAGGCTGTGGGAATTGCTCCTGCTAAGGAACACAGACGTTTTCTCATCTTTCTTTTTGTTGTCTTGTTTGGTTTTGAAATATGCATTTGCACTGAAGTAAAACCAGTTCACAAAAACACAAATCATACATTCCCATTCCTTTGATCTTATTAAATATGATTTATTTAAAGGAGGGTTTGATTTTATGTCTTTCACCATCTTTTGAATGTGATATGTATAATTATCCCCAAATTATTTTCTCGTTATTGCCCCAAGTGTGTGCAATACATAATTTTTGTTACCTTTTGATTTTACCTTACAACTGTATTTGAAGTCTGACACCATTTGATATCAATAACCAGATGAATTAGAGTGTTTCTAAATTTAAGTAGTCTTTATAAACCTCCTTAATGCTGACAAGTTATAGGGAGACCATTTTTTTCTCTTAAAATTAAACAGGAATAAAAAGAGAAGTATAGTTTTTTTTCTCTTCTTTCCTCCCTCCAATTATATTTCCTTGTCAATCTGAAAATTATTTTGAAAACACATGAGTTAGAATTTACCAAAAATGAACTATATTTATACTTTGGGCATTTTACTTTTAAATACCTATAATTACAGTTTTTATTGTGCTCATTTTGGAGAAAAAACTCATGTTATCTTTAATCACCACTGCTGCTCTTATCTAATGATTAATATTTTATTTTATTTTACTACAAAATTTTTATTTTGGATGAAAATTAATTTTTCTTTAAAGTCTCATGAACCTTGATGTCATTTGAGAGTTATTATACTGCAAATGATCCCAAAAGCTTAGTGAGTTAATAGCCTTTCCTATTTCCAACTTAAGTGCACTGCTTTTGCTACCTTAAGTTATACAGAGTCATACAAGTTATACGGAGACAAGAAGGATGCTGTACATCCACACGTGTCTGTCTGTGTACATACTCATACATTTATATAAGTCGGTGTCCACTTAAAAACTATTTAAAACATTTGGTAAATAGAAAAGGATTCCATATATACAAATATTGTTTAGATGACAAGGTATCTTAATCTATATTGACACTTCAGAATTGCTATGTTTATTATAAGGCTTTTTCTTGTTAATAATTTAAAAAAGTCTATTAAGTCTAATGTAAAAAAAGGGACTAAATGATATATTCAAGTTTTACTGAGAAAAAATAGAAAATCATTTTACCTATTAGAAATAATTATTAAAAYGAGATACTCATTTCACTTAAAAAGTTCTCTTAAGCTAGACATGGTAGTATGCCCCTGGAGCCTCACCAGGAAATTGAAGTCAGGAATTTGAGGCTAGCCTGGGCAATATAGGAAGACCCTGTCTCTTAAAGCTGAACAAGAAAAAAAAGGTTCTTCTCTTGATTCAATATGAATTAAATTTGTTCAAAATACATGTGTATCTCATGAATTGCCACATAATCATTTGTAATATGGTTTTATTTCTCAGGAAAGGTCCTAAACTGCTTATTACATTATGGTTTCAATGTGTTTAAAATGATAATTTAGTATGGGAGAATTTTTATTTTTTGATTTGTAAATTAGTTTTATTAATAAATACCTTCAATTATATCACAATAGTTTGATAAACTGAGGCCAGTATTTCAGTGAGTCTTTGACAGTGAAGTAAGTTATGTGGGATCTTGCCTTTAAAGTTGAAGGTAATACCTCAGTGTGCCCTGGACTGGAAACTAGCTTTGGTTTGGTTTGGTTTGTTGTTATTTCTTACTTTCAAGACATAGGTATCAGTGCTGTTCTCATGGGGAGAGGGAGCACATCCTTTAAATAAATCAGTTCCATTTCAGGAGATGTGGTTCGGTTTATATAAAAGTCTTGCTTCTGTGTTAATTTCTATACTTACACTGATGCTAATGGAGATGATAAAACTCAGTTACACAGTCAAGCAGTGTGTAATAATCATTAGGAAGAATTGTTCTTGACATGTACACAACAGTGTTTAAAGCAAGTTATTTTGTGATATGGGGAACATTTTACTCCATGGAAGTAGGAATATTTTCAGGGTAGGAACAATTTACCCACTAAGATTTTGAAACTCTTTTTTCATATGAGTGCAGATGGCCCCTAGGCCGCTGTAGTCATTAACCTAGTATCAGCTAACAAAACTTAAATTATCTAAAAAAGACAATTAGCGCAGAGGCCATAACTAAGTCTTAAAGACAACTTTTTAAAAACTACATCATCCTTAGGTACTTCTATAGAGGGAAATAATAGACAGATTAAGACAAAAGAAAAGCTTCCTGGGATGATTTAGTTATAGGAAATGCCAAGAAAAAGGTATTTAATTATAATATACTAATTTTAAATCACAACATTACATAATTACACAAAAGGATAATGTGTATAAATTTTTAAAACATTAGTGTTACAGCAATGTTTTTTAAATGTATTGGGAGGAATAAGCTAGAGTTTTCAAATTTGAGCTCTGAAAATAGAGAAAGATGATGGAGTTCATTTCTCACATCTCTTTATTTTAAATATTAAAATATTTACTTTCTTCCTAAGGGAATCCCAGTTTACAAAAATTAACTTGAACCCAAGGTAATTTAGGATCATAAAAACGGAGTCAGATGCCTTCCTGATTGTCCTTAAGATAGAAATGTCTTGGTGTGCATATGGGCTTTGTGATCAGGGAGACTTTTGCATCTAGACATGGACAAGCTCAAGATACGCATTGACTTTTCCTCTACAGGGATTTGTGTCTTTTATATATCTTAAGAGAAACATTCTGTCTTTCCCCTCTGTGTTGACAGATCTCAGTTTGAGTAGATGGTTGTTTCTTAAAGCTTGTTTTGCTCTAAAGGCCAGGCATTTAAACTGTGTGATTCCTTGTTTCCAGACCCTTTCCCTAATGCCATCCTGGTCCTTGCTACTTGCTGAATACATCACCAAGTAGCAACCTTTGATTCCTAATTTCCTCATCTTGTAACTTATTACAGGGTATTCTGTTGTGAATTAGCAGTTTAAAGTGTTTAAATATGTTTGTAATTATAGTTTCTTTTTAATTATAGAAAAATTCTTTCTTTTCCCCTCTCTGAGTGTATTGATTTGAAATGTAAATTGTATGCTAAATCTAACATTGAGTGAAACACTCTGGATCAAGCTGATCAAGACAAAACATCTCAGCCAAGCATTTACCTTACCACAATTCTCTTGTTTATAGCAACCTATGCAGATAGTCATTACTGAATAAACATGATGTCTTTGTGCCTAGAAATGAGTGTCTGATGGAAATGACTTTTCTGCAATGTTCAGGGAAGCTGATGTTTTGTCCCTTATACACTTGGAATAAATACAGGTAATTACTAGCACTCTGGGAATATGGCCTTGCAGCTTTATACAAAAGGTGAAAACTTGACATTTTTTTCCTAAGCAAAGTAAACATTTGCAGAGTTCATTATGTAGGTAAAATGGTGGCAAATTATAGTGGTTTTATTTAGCCTTAAGCTGTCATACTTTTTGATAGCCAACCAGTGCAAGATCCCTAGTTTCTTACTTGTCCCCAGTTTCTCAGTTGATTAGGAGGGAAAGCTTGGGGTGGAGAAATGTCTTGCCCGTATTTTGATTACCTAGGTAGAATTGGAAACGAACTGTGTTCTAATTAAAAACAGATTGGAACTTTAAAAAAATGCAGATTGTTTCCGTATTTCATGTTCTCATATAGCTACAGTAAAATGTTCACTGGTGCCTTTCTGTTTCTATTTCATAAAACTATAGGGTTGAAAGGTCATTTAATACATTTTTTCTCATTCTATAAATGAGGAAGCTGAACTTCAAGAGAAATTGCTGCACTGGATGAAAACCCCAGTTCCTGAGAGTCAATTCATGTGCTGTACCACATTTCCACTCAGAAAATAAGTAGGGGGTCAGCCTTGAGAATGGAGAAGGAGTGCCACAGACCTGCTCACCAACAAAGCAACAATATACCTGCTTTTTTTTTTAGACTATTTTATTGGTTATTTTATTTATTTACATTTCAAATATTATCCCCCTTCCCAGGTTCCCCTCCACAAATCTATCCCCTGCCCTGTCCCCCTGCTTCTATGAGGATGCTCTCCTACCCACCCACCCACTCCCTGCTCACCACCCTACCATTCCCCTACACTGGAGCAGCAAGCCTTTATAGGACCAAGGGACTCTCCTCCCATTGATGGGCCATCCTCTGTTACATATGCAGCTGGAGCCATGGATCCCTCCATGTGTACTCTTTGGTTGATGGTTTAGTCCTTGATAGCTTTAGGGGTTTGGTTGGTCAATATTGCTCTTCCTATGGGGTTGCAAAGCCCCTTTGGCTCCTTCAGTCCTTCCCCTAACTCCTTCATTGGGGCTGCATGCTTCTGCATTTGTATTTGTCAGGCTCTGTCAGAGCCTCTCAGGAGACAGCTGTATCAGGCTCCTGTCAGCAAGCACTTCTTGGCATCAACAATAGTGTCTGGGTTTGGTGTCTGTATATGGGATGGATCCCCAGGTGGGGCAGTCTCTAGATGGCCTTTCCCTCAGTCTCTGCTCCACTCTTTGTTCCTGCATTTCCTTTTGACAGGAGCAATTCTGGGTTAAAATTTTTGAGATGGGTGAGTAGGATGGGGAACTGAGGGTAACCACTAAAAAATCCCAGATGACAGGGACCCAAGAGATTCCCAGGACCCAACAGGAATGACATTAGCCGAAATACAACTTCTTTTAGGGGCTGGAGAGATTGCTCAGTGGTTAAGAACACATATCTGTTCTTACAGAGGACCCAAGATCAGTTCCTAGCACCTACATTGGGCAGTTCAACTTCTTGTAACTCTACTTCCAAGATTACAACATCCTCTTCTGGCCTCTGAAGGCACCTACTCATGTGCACATACCCACACAAACATTTTGCATGCACATACTTTAAAAATATAAATCTATTTTTTAATTGCTTGAAAGAAAAAAATAGTCTATTGAAAGCTTCTGAAATACCCTAAGGACATATAGGAAATGGAGAAACATTTAAGACAGTCTAATCTTAAGAACAGCAAGAGACTGTGGCCTTTAAGAAATGCTATGTTCCATATGCTCTGTTCTAGAAACTCTACCCTGAGCGTTCTGCTCTGAGCAGGTGTGGGGAAGACATGAAGATAGTGGGGGTACCTAGGACCTCATCTCCCAGTTCCCTACTTGAGGCTGCAGTTTTCTTCTGTCATCAGAGCTACCTGCATTTTTTAAATCGATATCCTGTCTTTTTCCTCTGTGTGTGTCTTAGCCCATTTTCTGCTACTATGGCAAAACGAGCAAGTGAGCTATAAAGATTTGAATTTTATTTGGCTGTGATGCTAATAATATGATGCCAATATCTGATCGCCATCTAATGAAAACTGTGTCATAACATGGTAGAAGATACACGGGGAGAGAGGATGAATGCTAGTCGTGTCTCTTACAAAAACAATGGTACCATCATGGGCATCACACTGTCATGACCTCATTTTACCTCCCTGGGATCCCATCACCAAATGTCATTAACATGAACTTTTTTCAACACATGACACTTGGAAGTATACATTTAAACCACAGTTGAGTAGAAGCTATATTCCATGTGTGAGGACAATCAGATGTTAATGTTTCTTCTCCAACTTACTCATAGGGTAGAAATTTCACACAAAATTGGCTCTACTCCAATGCAGTTCAGTATTGTAGAATTTCTGATCAAGGGGAAATATATGTGATTAGGTGATAGATCCATCTGTGGGTAACTGACTTCATTTGAAAGCATGGAGAACTCCTTTAGTAAAGAGATTGTCCAAAGGCCTTGGATCAATTAGGACAGTGACTCTCAACCTTTCTAATGCTGTGACCCTCATGGTGTGGTGACCCCTCAACTATTAAACTATTTCATAGCTACTTCCTAACTGTAATTTTGCTACTGTTATGAATCATGATGTAAATGTCTATTTCCCCATGATCTTAGGAGACTCCTGTAAAGGATCTCAATAAGTTGAGATCTGCTGAATTAGGGGGAGCTGGCAGAAAAAAAAAGAGTAGCCAGAATATTGAGCAAAAATGAAAGAGGAAAAGCCTTCCTGGGAGCAGTCAACTTAGAGGTTGGGAAAATTACAAATCAACAAGGAGAAAATTTGTTTCTATAATTGCCATAGTAATCTGCCTAAAATAGCCAGGTTACAAGAAGAATGTTGTAAGGCACAAAAGAAAACAGGAGAATGTAATCCAAACATGGAAAATGTAATAATTAAGTACTGCCGTAGTGGGGTGATCATCATCACATACAAAGGAATCCCAGATTTCTAACAACAGTTGATCAGGTGCAAGAAATCCAGAAGACAAAGTAGTGACATTCAACTTGCTGAAATAATGTGCCCACTGGTACAGCACTGGCATGACTTCCATTACCTTCATGTCAGGTACTGTAAACTTGGACAAATGCCCATGTCTAGTTGACGTTATAGGTCCCAGGGAGAACCTACTATTACTGCCTTACTAAATGAATATTCTCTCAAACTGCCTTCTAGATATTAGTGTTTTTACCTTGGTCAGAAAAAAACGTCATTTGACAGTGATCAGTTATTGATAAAAAGACTTACTGAGAATAAGTGACTGCTCAGCTTTAAATGGGATATATATATATATATATATATATATATCCCATTTATATAATATATATATATTACAAAACAACCTCACCACCTCCACCCCTACACATTTGCATGCACGCATGCACACACACACACACACACACACACACACACAAGGCTCTAAAAGCATTGTGGAAAAGGGCTTGGAAAGAAAGTAAGCTGGAAGATGAGAGGTGCAGTGCAGTTCGAGATATGACATGACCATTGCTCTCAAACTCATATCAACTGTGGTTACCTTCACAAGATAAGCCAGTCCAAATTCCCATAAGAATACCAGAGGGGATCCCAAGGCCCCACTCTAATCAGGGAACTATTGGTAATTAATGGCTAATGGGGGAGGAAGAGCAATTTTTATTGGGGAGTGAGACCACTGGTGTGTTGTTACTCATGGTTCTGTGAATGACTCTGTATCTATGTGTATATGGGGAGTGTTAATTGGACTCAGTGGGTTATAAAGAAAAAAGGCATGAAGTTGGGAGGGGGATGTGTTGATTAGAAGGGTCTGGTGGGAATTGGAGGAGGAAAGTAAATGCATTGCATATTTGCATGGAATTTTCAAAGATGATAAAGACAAAATATTACTTGTAATTTTACCTCAAGCTATCATTTTAAATTGAAGATAAAATCAAGGGGGTTCCAGACACCTTACATTAAAATACACTGTCAGTAAACCTGCAAGAAATACAAATGAACATTTGCAGGTCAAAAACAAGCAACCCAGGAAGTAATTCAAATCTACAGGAGAAAAACAGTACCAGTAGAAGCAGTCTAGCGGGTTCTTAAGACAGTATAACAAGAATAATGTTAATACTTTCTATAACATTTATACGTATAACATAAAAATATAACATTCCCCTTTCTTCCCTTAGCTTACAAGGAACTACATAAAACAATCTATACCATTCTTTTGTTGGTGTGAAAATAAAGCTGTCTTAGAATAATGGGTTATTAATGGTATCTCAGACCCACAGGAACAAGTGGAGAGAGACATACACCTCACATAACACATTAGGATCACAAGCCTATCTATACCTTCCTCGCTGCTTTAAAAAAATAGTCATTATATTGTCCTGATTTTTGACAATAACAATAATTTAAAAATGGGAGCGTGTAAAGAAGCAATAGAGGAATGTGCTTTATTTCATTTGGACTACATAGTGTAATTATGAAGTGTATTCTCTTAAGTTATACTGTATATTGGAAGTCCTAGAATAAAACCAAGAAAATAACTCTAAGCATATACTTAAAACACCATTAAAAGGAAAGGTGATATACTAGACAATAGTTATGAGTTACTAAAGAATTCTATATGAGGAAGAGGAGTCTTTCTTTTAAAGGAGGGAGCATATAGAAAAAATCAAAAGGATAAATGTTTCCTCAACAATTGTTGATATCAGATAACTATTCAACATATTCAACAATATATTCAATATATTCAACAATACAAAAACGAAAGGTAGAGATTGTCAATTGGTTTGAAATATCAAGGTCCTACTTTATGTCATCTGTAAGAGATGTTACCTAAATGGGTTAAAAGTAAAAGGATAGGGAAAGTGTTCCATGTAAATACTAACCGTAAAAATTGGAGTGTTACCCTAATATCAGACAGTATACTTTATAACAGTGACTGGAACACTGTATCAGCTAACTGATCCTAACCCAGACCAATATATTCCATCTTCTTGTGCACATGGAACATCCTTCTGCATAGCACATGTGGTAGACATAAAACACCCTCAGTAAATTTAAAATAATTGAAAACATACAGTAAGAATGAAATTAGAAACCATCATTACAGAGAAACTTGGAAATTTCTGAAATATACTGAAATTAAACAATGTATTTATAGGCCAAAGAAGGAGAGAGAGAGAGAGAGAGAGAGAGAGAGAGAGAGAGAGAGAGAGAGAGAATTTAGAAAATACTCCAGGAGTAGTGAAAATGAACACAGTGAGAGGCCTTGGTCCAGGGAAGTTCATCATTTTTAATGTCTGTATATTTTTTAATTTTGAAAGCATAATTTAAACTTTCCTCTTAAACTATAACAAAATAAGTTATCATAAATGAATTGACAAATATTACAGCAAAAAAAAGAACAACAGAAACTGAGTAAAGAAACAACAAAATCATGTTTTTCTAAACTTCATTGTATATATTTAGGTTCTGCAATTTGCCATAACATGAGTATACTTAGAGAACAACAGTATGTTTACTTAAATATACAAGTGGCAAATAAAAATAATGTATGTTCTCACATGTAAAATTTAAATGAATAGCAATGGATAAAACTACTTGCCAGAGTCAGGATTGAGGGGAAGAAATGAAAATATGTAGATCAGAAGATATAAAATAGAAATAATAAATGAAGAAAGACTCAACCCATCAAAACTGATAAAAGAAGGAATACCCACTGTAACAAATAACAAAAAACTATAACAAATAAGTCATGGAAATTACTCACTAAGACATACAAGGCCTAGGCAACTACATCACTGAATTCCACCAAACATTTAAAGAAGAAAGAATAAATCACATTCCTCTATTGCTCCTTTACACGCTCCCATTTTATATTATTGTTATTCTCAAAAATCAGAACAATGTAATCAGTATTTTTTAAAGCAGTGAGGAAGGTATAGATAGGCTTGTGATCCTAATGTGTTATGTGAGGTGTATGTCTCTCTCCACTTGTTCCTGTGGGTCTGAGATACCATTAATAACCCATTATTCTAAGACAGCTTTATTTTCACGCCAACAAAAGAATGGTATAGATTGTTTTACAAGCTAAGGAAAGAAAAGGAAATGTTATATTTTTTATGAATTAACTAATTGAATTAACTAATACCAGTTAACTAATACCAATACTTCAAAAACTTGCCCCAAACTACAAATGATGAAACTCCTCACAGTTCATTGTTATTCTGATACACAACTAAAGATAACACAGAGAGAATAGTACCTCTAACAGTAGCAAGTGCAGAATTTTTTTAAAGAGTACTAGCCAATGTGCCAACAGGAGCAAAACTGTTCATAGCAGAGCAGACCTCCAGGTCTAGACCACAGGCCAGGCTATAACCTTCAAAGGCTGCCTTCTAGTGACTTGTTTGCTAGCTAGTCCCCACTTACTAAAGGTTCCACAGTTTCCCAAAATAGCACCACCAGAATTTGAAAACAGGAGCCTTTGGGGAACATGGCAAATTCAAACCATAGCAGAATCCTATAATATTTCAAAAAGATTGTACAATATGCCTAGTGGGGTTTCTCTCAGATCTGCAAAGTAATCTAGCATCTAAAAATCATTGTAAAATTATGCTAATAGAATAAATGGCCAAATTAATATGGTCACTTCAATAATCCAGCACCTTTTCATGAAAACAATGCTTGATAAACTAGGCATAGAAGAAAAATGTTTTAACAAGATAAAAGTTATACAAACATAAAGACTTTTTAAGATTTTGTTTTCTTACTTAGGAGTATGTGTGTGCCACTTGTGCGGGTGCTCACAGAGGCCAGAAGAGGGTTTTGGATCCCCTGGAGCAAGAGTGGCAACCAGCTGGGAGTTGTCAGGTGTGAGTGCTGAAAAATGAACTCTGGTCCTCTGGAAGAGCATGTGCTTTTAACTGCGGAGCTATCTCTCCAGCCCTGGGTTATTGATTGATTGATTGATTGATTGATTGATTGATTGATTGGTATTGAGCATGTGTTCATGGTGAGGGCAGAGCCTGGGTTTGCTTGTTTGTTTGTTTGTTGGTATTGAGCATGTGTTCATGGTGAGGGTAGAGGCCATGCATGACATGTCAGAGGACAACTTTGTGTGGTCAGTTCTTGCCTTCCACTTTTACATAAGCTCTAGTTACCTCTCCAGCCCTACAAATTAATTCACACTAAACTCAGGTTGTCAGGTTTGCATGACAAGTGCCTTTACCTGCTGAGCCAACTCAGGTGGTACATCCTGCTTTCTGGAGAAAAGCCAAATTCTTAGCTCCTAAGTCAGGAGTGGGACAAGACTGTTTATTTCTATTTAACTGTTTCTATTAAATATTTTACTTAATATTCTAGTTACAGCAATCGGGGAATGAAAACCAAGTTGGAGAATCCTCACTTCCTAGTTGCAAAACTTGCCAAAATATGGCATCATCATGCAGCTAGAAATATACATTGCTGTAATAGAATTTACAGTACAAAATAACCCCTCATATTAATTGTGAAATAATTGTCATGATCATTCAATAAGGAAAAATCTGGCTCTTCAACAAAGAGTGCCAAGACAACTGCATATCTACATGCAAATTAAGGAAGGTGGAGTCCACAGTTGTATGAAAATATCAATATCAGCACAGATAAGAAACTAAAATCTAAATGCCAAAACAAAAAATTCCTGGAGAAAATACTTGAGTAGATATTTGTAACTTTGGGTTAAGGAATGGTTTTGTGGATATGATACAAGCAGTAAAATTTATGCAAAAGAAAAATTGATGTGTGTGTTTGGATGGATGAGTGCACATCTGTATGCAAGTGCATGTGGTAGTCACAGATAACTTCAAATGTTGTTCCTAAGATACTATCCGCATTTTTAATTTGGAAGTACGTCTATTGTTGGCTCCGAACTTATTAAGTCGGCTCCGTCTGACTGGCCAGTGAACCCCATGGACCTTTGTGTCTCCACCTCCAAGATTTGGGATTGCAAGAGGATACCACCAACTGTGACTTTTTTTAAAACATCGATTAGGCACTTGAGAAGCAGATGCAGCCAGATTTCTGAGTTTGAGGCCAGCCTGGTCTACAGAGTGAGTTCCAGGACAGCCAGGGCTGCACAGAGAAAACCAAAAAAATAAAAATAAAATAAAATAAATGGATTCGGAGAGTTGAACTCAGGTCAGCATGCTTATAAACCAAGTATCTTATTGGCTGAGTTACCTCTGCAGCCCTACAAATTAACTTTTGTGCTTTAAGAGACACTGTTAAGAATGTAAAATGACAAGCTGGGCGTGGTGGCGCAAGCCTGTAATCCCAGCACTTGGGAGGCAGAGGCAGGCGGATTTCTGAGTTCGAGGCCAGCCTGGTCTA
>BDUI01000172.1:34271-57047 GCA_002335545.1 Apodemus speciosus
TAGATCTGTCACCTTTCAACATTTCCAACTCCAAAAGTTGCCACAGCGACAGTCAAATGTTAACATGCTTTGGAAGGGCGGACCTTCAAACCATTCATAGCTGTCTTCTTTAACATCAGCAGATACATTTCTTGAACACATTTTATAAGCACTGCCCCCAAATCCTCACACTGTTGAGAAATGGATACAAGTTCAACTCTGTTTGCTGAGATAAGACACTGAAGCCACAAGTGTCTGGGACCGCACACGCTAGAAGAAAGAAATAAAGCGGTGTTGAGATTCTTTGTTTGTGTGAACTTGGGGCCTGAGTTCCTTCTCTGTGCTTCCAGGAGCCGGAGGGGGCATCAGCAACAACATTTAAGGAGAAATCACATCTTTCGTTCTAGAGGATCTAATGGGGATAGTCCTGTTGCCTGGGGTAGGGTCTGAAGACAGGCGATGGAGATGCTGTTGTGCTCTAAGAACACATGACCTGTGGCAATGCCTAAGGGTAGCTAACACTGGTATTGGCCCCCAAAGGCCCAAGAGGTAACATTTCATAGATTTCAGTAGATAGGAAGAAGACCGATCCAAAGCAGGTTAGCAKCCCTGTTTGGGGTTGGCACACAAACCCCAAGGAGAGTGGGGACAAGTGTGAGGAAGCGGGCCTCATGCCAGGCCTCAGGCTGAGAACACTCTCCAGTCATCCTCTTTCCCTGATAAGAAGTGGTTGGGAAGCCAACTGGCAGAGGCTTCCCAAAGAGGCGGCTAGTCATGTATAGTTATCCACATGTAAATTCATTAAGTCGAATAAAATTAAAACATTGATCCTTCCGTCATGCCAGCCAYATCCCATGGCTTAGAGGATGGGATGTCATAGGTATGAAAAGCACTCGCCATCCCAGACTGCCCTACTGACCTACACAGCCCTTGATTGTCCAGATAGGCCAGTCTGGACCAGTAGCTACAGCACTCATGATTACAGGAACCTGTAAGAAGTGCAGAATCCCAGACCCCATCTCAGAGGTCAGAAGACCTCACAGACATGTCCAAGTACCTTCCAGCTGAGTGGCACTAATGCTTCTCCGTGGGTTTGACTGGTCCYGGTAAATCTGCTGTTTGCTGATGACCCATGCTACCTAAGCTGAAGGTTTCTCAAAAGGAGACGAATGTCTAATTTTTATCTTCCCTACAAACATACCCTCCCATCTATTGCTCTTCCTTTTATTTTAGTTTTGTTCATTTTTATGACCGTATTTTTGGATCTTATTAATATTTAAAAGATTACGATGGTGGGAGCCTGCCTTGGCTCTCACTTGGGAACAAAGCATATATCCCTCCACCCCCAGCTCTCCCCACTATGCTTCTGTAGCCAATATCCCTGTGGCATCCCTCCACCGAGGTGATGATTTCATCCACTCAGAGATGTGCCATTTTAGCAGCCTCACCAAGAAGCTGGGTACCAAGACCCACCTACCTTCTGTGCAGAAGTCTTGGGCAATGCACCCGCTCTCAGTGTTTATAGATGCCCTGGCAGGCATGGCAACCCATCTTGCAAGGCCTCATAAATATTTAACAGCAAGCACTTTGTAAAGGAGAGTGTTATTAAGGGTGGTGCTGCCAAACAGCCTCAAATGTGCCTATAGATCAGGAGCTACTCATGCTGTGTGGACATAAGCCCCTGGCAGTAGCCCTGGGCAAATGGGCTCCTTATCTTAGGGGAGAGTTGAGAAAGAATTTAGAAGACTTTGAAAAAAGTTCTACCCTTTGTAAGATGCACCCCCTTCTCCCTATTGTCTCCTGATGGGGAAAGGCCTTCCAACATATGTACAAGAGAAAAGGCAGTGATGGGCAGAGGGAAAATATCACATATCTTCACACACTCCTCCTGTCTGCACAAAGAACTGTCCCGCCCAGCCAATTTTTCCTGGGGCTTCTCATATTCTGCTACAAGCAGACGGATCTCCTGTCACCATGGAAGCCCAGCCCACACCACTTATTTCAACTCTTCAAGCTTTAATGATACTGGTTCCGTTTTCTTTACCCCGTGGATTGGATACACCACATTGCAATTCAAATCACCCCCAAACACCACAGTAAGCATGAGGTGATCACATTTCTTCCTAAGTGGAAATGGTTCTCCACAGGGGACTCATTCTAGAAGCGAGGGGCTGGGGCACCATTGCCCTGGCAACTTCTCCTTCCCCAGATGATCATCACTGGAGGTAAATGCTTGGAAGATTAAGGTCTCCAGTCCATGAAGCAAACTCCTGTTATGTTAGAAAAATATTCTGCACTGGCCATCTTCAGTGCAACCGATTAAATCACGAGGGATTAATGCAAGAGATATCCATGTGTCACTTTTGTTATATTTGTCCTTCCAAACATTTTCACTTTTTTTTAGCTTATGATAAGACCTGTGAAGGGTCTGAAAAGTTAATTGAACTCAATAGGACCCCGAGAGGGCAGAGAATTTGGATATTTGCTAGCATAAAACACATCGTTCAAATGCCGGCCAGGAAGGAAATTGCCTTTTGAGTCTTTTGCATGGGTTTTTGTATCCTTCACAGTAAATATTTGCATGGCACTCACTCTTCATTTAGGCGCAAGATTCTTCAGCCATATACATGGAGAGAAGCTGTCAAATAAAGCATGAAGCTCTAGAAGTGATTCGATGGCTCAGCCATCCACCCAGGACATTTCCTAAAACCAAGTAGGAGAGAACAATCAGGGGAAACACGGGAGCTACCTAAGCATGAACTAATGCAGTCATCATGAGCCACAAGAATGATCAAGCTGTCCCCAGTGTACACGTTTTGTTCCAAGCTACAATCAAAAAGTTCATTTGTAAGCGCATTACTGGGGACCTGGAATAAACTTGCCCATAGATACGATGTTATAAATAGAGCTGGAGCTTACCCACAAAAGCTCCTCTCAGCCAAATGCAGTTCCAGTATTACAGAGTTGCAAGGAAACTCTAGAAAACAATAACAGCCAGATATCCATAATTAAACCAAACAGAAGGACAATGAGATGAAATGTCTTCGTTTATTGCAAGAGCATTCATTCTTGAGGGAAAGATTAATTGCCCAGGGATGCGGACATAAATGGAGACGATGCGGTGCTCTCGGAAGAGGCTGAGTTCCTTCAAGGGCTGTTGAGGTTGATGGCTCAAGCTCTTCACTGTGTTTCATTTCACTTCAAAACCTAGCCCTTGCCTTGTGCTGAGAGCAGGCAGACGACTAGCACTACTTGTACTTAGCCCCTATAATTAAAGTCAGTTTTTATCATTCCCTTCACACAATGAGGAGAGGGGAGAAGAAACAGGGTCGGGCAGGGGGAAAGGGAGGAAGGAAAGAGCAGGAGAAAAGGGGAGGAGCCGAGGAAAGGTTAACCAGGAAGAGGAAAACTGAACTTGGTGAAATCCTGAATTGGAGAATAAAAGGTTGTCCTGGAGGAGTCAACAGAGTCAATGAATTAGTCACAAGAAGAGGTGGGAGGGAGGAAGAGGGAAAGGCTGACATCATGGAAAAGTGCTGCCTTGAACAGTTTCTGTCCAGGTCATTAGAGGATGCTATCTTTGCTGCTGACTGGAGAAAGTCAGACAGGGGATAGCCTTGGGGTGAATGGGGTGAGCTGAGGATAATGAACATGCTTCCCCTCTCACTGAAGAGGTTGACGTGTGTCATGCTGACTTCAGAACCTAAAAGGCATCTCCGTGTTGCTGGAGAGAGATGCCCTATCTCCTGTGGATCAGTGTCAGCATTACTCCCTGTTACCTCAATACCCACCCCTCCAAGGTGGCCCTTTCTTTCTCTAAGAAGTGCAGCTCAGCCCTTCCCCTCCACCCCCAATGCCTGAATCCCTCATTTTGCTTCCTCTCCTCTGCTGCCCTGCTCTGCCCTTCTTCATCGAAACTTTCTCTTCCTCAAAGAATTATTTATGTATGCTGTGGGATCTATTACAACTCTATAAGGATTATTAAGACAAGAGAGGGAAATTTTATTATACAAAAGAAACAGTACCACATACAAAACAGACACAACTATCAACTCTGCCAGCACAAGCACTCTCCTAGCTTGAGAGGCAGTCCAGAAACTATGTGGCTGAGTGTCATTCTCTGAAAGCAAAACACCTCCTCTTTCTTGACTTGCATTCTTGTGGGGAGTGCGAAGGTAGGAGGTCACCCTGGTTCCTCCTGACTGTTGCGCTGGGAAGCACCATTCACTGGAAGGAAATCCTGTAGAAAGGTGGAATGCTATATACAGGTGAGGAAGGCAGAGCAATTGGGGCTGCAGGCAGAATGACTCACATAAGAGGATGTGGGGAATCTAGAAACCATCTTGTGTGGGGAATCTAGAAACCATCTTGAGTCCCGAGTGCCAAGGAACTACAGGCTTTTTTCTAAGAAACCAGCAAAATTCAAGAAAGGCAAAATTGAACTTCAGCCTGTGCGTTAATACAAAGTAGGGGGATGCTTGTACCTTATTGTACAAAGAAGTTTCATTATCTTTTGTCTTAATTCTTCACTACAAACTAGAGTAGGAGCCTAACCCAGGACCTACTAATTAGCTTTAAAAAAAAAAAAGAAGAAGAAGAAGAAGAAGAACCATTTTTGGTGATAAAGCATGGGCTCTCTTACGATGCCGGAGTAAGTAAAGTCATTTATTCTTCTAAATAGCAATTTCTTCCTCAGTTTACACTTTTCAGTCCATCAAGGCTTATCATATAATGTCGATCTGAACTCTGGTCCTCAAGCAAAATTTATGAAGTGGTATTTAATAATACATATATTCAAGTTGACATGAAAGATGTTAACATGGGGAAATATTGGCACTGTGAACTCTGGATGAAAGCCAAGGAATGATTGTTTTTCCCTTGGTGGACCTCAGGGTTGGGAAGAAGAGACAAGAACAGGAGACTAGACACCTATGGGCTGATCACACAGGGTTAGTCTAAAATGTGTGCAAGGTTCACTAGGGATAGGAGGCACACACAGCAGCCATGTACTCACAGTAAGACTCTGGAGTCTTTGAGCATCTCTTCAAGGCCTCTGCATTCCCATCCTGTCCAGCCTGAACTGAACCAAGGTGGGCTCCTTCATTTCCCAGTTTAATTACTCTTTGTTCATGGCATAAACCATTTGTTGTTATAGACTGAGTATTTGAGCCTCTCTCAAAATTCATATCTTGAAATCCTAACCTCTCTAGTGGGATGGTATTGGGAAGTAGGCCTTTGGTTAGTGGTAAGGTTGTGAAGACAAAACCCTTGTAAATAAATGAGTTTAGTCCTCTTATAAATGAGGTTTGAGAAAGCTCTGTCACCATCTTTTGTCATGTGGGGCTATACTGAAAAGATGGCCAGCAATATGTAAAGCGAGAACAAGTCCCTGAAGATATCAAATCTGTGTACAGATCCTTTGATCTCCAAAACAGAGGAAATAACTGCCAGGTAGAAGTGAGAAACCCATATATATGTATGAGCTTGAAACATCTCCTCCTCTTATCCCTCCTCCTTTTCCTCCTGATTCTCCTCCTCCATAGTTTAACTTTTTAAGAGCAAGTCAAAAGTATGAGAAGTCAGAGAATTTTGCCTTGAACTTCCTGGGTCCTCCAACTCCTGTTGTCTTAACTGAACYGAAACTGAGAAAATCTCTGTTTTGGAATATCTGCTTGAGGATTTCACCTGTAAAGACAGAAAATAGTGCACTACAGATTTTGTTTGTTGTTATTTTAGCAAGGATTCCTAAATAAAAAAAAATATTATTCTGAAAGATGTCTTATATGAGCTTTGTTAAGTAAACAAAAAAAAACTATTGTAAAACAAGACATAATTTAGTCATAGAAATGCTATTTCTTTTTAATTTGAAATTGATTTGGCCAGAGATAATGATAATAATAATTTATGTTAATTTTTCTTTAAGGATTGTTTTATGAATTAGAAAAAAAATAAAACCTGAAGTTTTAGTAGATTCACCAGGATGCAATCAGTAAAACTTTTAAAATTAGTGGCCAGACATTGGAGATTACCAAGGAATTAATGAAAACTCTGAATATAGAGACTCACACTGGTCAAAATCCATAGAATGCTAGGCCTTAGATGAGACATCTCTATTATCCCATCCCCTGCCACTCAGGGTCAGGGAATATCATGAAAAAGTGAGTAGAAAGATGATAAGAACCAGACAAGATTATTGTTGTTATTAGTATTGTAAGTAGTAGTATATCATCTTTATACTATTACATATATATTAATATATAATAATATTATTATGTCAAACAATATATTCTGAATATGACAGGGTCATTGCAGTCCTGAGCTCAGCAGCTGTGGTTGCCTGCCCAAGACCTTCATAAAATCAAGATAGCTACTTCTAATATAAAGAGAGAAGGGCCCAGAGGTGCTGCAATCCTAGGTGAAGTAGTTGGCTGCTGGTGAAAGGGGATCTTTGTTCTGCTGTGTGGTCCATGGTAGGTTGTCCATTCTCTAGTGGGTGGTACACAGATCCTCATGGAGGTGAGCAACACTAATTGAACTCAATGTGCTACAAAAAAAGGGAAGAGATATGGGGAGGGGAGATCTCTAAGGGGGATGGCAGTAGGAATTGGAAAGAGTAGCGATGGATAGGATTTTAAAACATTGTATTCATGTATGAAATTACCAAAGAATTAATAAAAGTTTCTTTATCAAAGAAAGAAAAAGTATTGGGCCAAACTTAATTTGAATCTTGCCCAGGAATGTTTCTACCAGAATGCAAGATGAAGACACTGGCCAGGATCCATAGTATTACAGTGTCGGAGCCTCCTGGGCCACTGTGTTTGATGTATGTAGGGGCTTTGTTGTTGTTGTTGTTGTTGTTGTTGTTGTTGACAGTTTATTATCTATAGAAAATGGTACAGTTCCACACTTTCCATTCTCTCCCCAAGTCTACTGAAGTCTCCATCAGAGGCTGTCTCAGCACTGAAGTAGGAAACAGAGGAGCCTACTATCACACTGGCATATGGTTGATGCTAAATTAAGGTCAGAATTGTGATGAAATTCCTGGACTGCATATTCCAATTTCCAAACTTGAAGTGCTTTGTGACTTAATGGGAAGACTTCTCACTTAACCAGTCTGATATCCGACCAGTCATCTTAGTCTGGTTCTAAGCATTGCTTCTGGGCTGTAATTGTGCAGATTCATTCTAATTTGACTACACAACACACTTTTAATGGAAAGCAAAGAAGCCATAGGCCTACCAGGAATTCAGTTCCAATGAGGATATAGATTGTACCAGAATTAAATAATAAAACGTTTAAAGCATTGGATAAGATATAAGATTTTTTTTTTTTTACTTTTAAAGCAATTTAATGTAATTGTTTACACAGAATCATTTCAAACATATTCACATTTTAGTACATTTTAGCAATCTCCTCATTTAGATTTCAAGGGAAAAATCCAATCAAGAATATGCAAGAATGAGCCAGGGATAAGAGATCACTAAGAGACAGGACTAATTCAGGAGTTAATAATTATTTTTTAGAAAGTTTCTCAAACCACCAATTATGTTTCATTAATTAGTTATGAAATAAATCTGGTGGGCTATGACCCAGTGGGTTTTTTTTTAATGAAATTGAATGGCTAGGATGAAATAGAAAAGACAGAATAGAATATAGTATGTCAGACTGCCTCCTCCACGGTGAGATTAAACATTATTTAACCATGCTTTTGTTTGTTACATATGTCTGTGAGTGTGTGTGGTTGTGGTTTTCTATGAAGCTGAGGGTATGAAGTGTATTTCATGTGTCTTGTCGTCTAAAAATGTTGAAAGACACAACCACCACACGGATAAAACACTGGGAGAAAAGCAAATCAAGAATCAAGGATGACATGCGAAATAACAGGTATGGGAAAGAACTAAGAAAGACCAGATAAATTCGATGTTGCTTCAGCTGCCAGCTGTTCGTTTCTTCTTCCTAGAATGGAAGGTAGTATTTACAACCAGAACCCCTTAAAGCCATTTTGTCCATTTTTCCCCTGACAAACAAACTGATAGACAAAGGGCAGGAGAAAGGGAAGCAAAAGGGAATTGAGGAAAAGGAAGGGAGGGGAGAAACAGAGGAAAAGATTAAACCCAGTGGCAATCAACTTAGTGAAGGCGGGGGCATCTTGTACCCCATTAGTCTCTGACCACAACCTTATGCACTCAGAACTTTAGATACCTCATGCTAAGTGGGAGTATTTAGTCACACGTTATTTGAAGAGGAAACAGAAGAAATAAAGAATTGATTTCTCCAAATGTCAAGGTTGGATCCCAAATTTGTTATCTCTTCACAAATCTGCAATGTAGATTAGCCCCATTCAGCATTGTAAATAACTCAAATATACAGAAAAATGTCACACCTCTGCCAAGGATTCATTTACATTCTCCAGAAGGTTTGAGGCCATTTCTTCCCAGAACCCTGAATGTTAGTTATCCAGAAGTTCACCAACGACTGTCCCACAGAGTCTAGGGACTAGACTCATTTAGAAGTGGAGCACCTGCCTAGCATGTGTCAGGGTTTGATCCCTTGTACTGCATATGAAAACAGAAAACAAAACAAAACAAAACTAAGCAGCAAGGAAAGGATAACAGAGATGTGTGTGGAATAAGGCAGAATGTGCATATAACTCTCTACGGTATAGATATAGTGTTAATAAAAATTCGAGCACATAGGCTTTCATGTCTAGAAGGTTCAAGTGAAGCTACAAGGGGAGCACACTTGCCAGGGTCCATGGTCTTACCATGGAACTCTTACTATGCTGAGCAGTGTTAGACTCTTGATACATTATGTTGTCTGTAGTACACGAATGACAATTTGGTGCAGTTGATCATTTCAGCAAGTTTTTGTTGATCTTCCAGCCATTGATGAGGACCAAACAAGAGATGAAACTCTCAACTTGGAACGTGACTCCCTGAAGAGATGCATTATTGGACATACTATCTTTCATAGATGACTGATAACTAACCCAAGGCTTACAGGGACTAAGTAGCTTACTCAAATCACATGGACACGCATCAGCAGAAAGCTCAGGTTTGAATCCACATCTATCTGTCTCCAAAGGGAGCCATACCCTCCATCCAGTGCTTCAGCTCCCCCCAGGACATTCTGGCAGGAGAGCTAGGAGAGCTTTGTAAGATCCCCATTCTTAATCATCTTACTGGCTGGAGCCCTATATACATAGAGTTTACTGTTAGCTCTGACTCTTGATTATAATACTACTCTATCAGCACTTGATCATATTGTCGTTTACTATTTCCTAAAGGTTTCATGAATGTAAGATTTGTTTGCTCAGCTAAATTGAAAATTCCTAGAAGGCTGTACAAGGTAATATATTCAGCCATAGTCCTCAAAGGGCCTGGTATCCTAGAGGTCTAGGGACATGTCACACAGTTTTTAAGCACCTGTTAATCTGCTGGGAAGAATGCTCAGCAGTGTGGTGAGTTAAAAAAAAAATCAGATAAATATTGCCTCTGATACCCAAGACATGTGATTTTTGTGGACATCATCATTAGAAATGGATGGGATTCGAGCATGAGAAAGGGCTGTCAAAGACCCCCAAGTGCACAAATGTGGTACCTGGTTCCTGAAAGGGAAGAAAGATCATGACTCGACAAGCTAGAGATTAATAACAACGTATAATTCGTCTTCGACAAAGACTCTGAAATCAAGAGAGATTCAATTAGGAGAAAGGCTTCAGGGTATTGAGTAAAAACTAACGTGGCCTTAAAGGAGACGGTCGTATCTCACACATCCCGTTCGCTTCCGTCAAGAGGCTGACGGTAAACCTTGTGGCAATGGTGCGACAATAAACATATTACAGCTTACCCGCAGGAAGGCTGCTGGCTCTGCCCCATGTGACATGGCCATAAATAAGCTAAGAAAATATCGCCTAGGAGACTGTGCCACAAGATAGGTAGTCTCAAATGGTGGTGATAAACAGTTATGCCTCTGACAGCCAAAGGAAGACAGAACAAGAGAATGACCAAGACATCAGTCATGAGCCCTGAGGTGTGTGGAGCCTCCCCGGATGGAGCTGATCAGAAAGATCAGTTGGAAGGCCAGGTTTATTAAGCCACACACAACACTGAGAGCGTATGATACGCACGTCACTCTATTGAGCAGGCATGTACTTCTGTACATCTCAATTGAGTACGAAAGGAAAGATTGACACTGGACACGGGTTAGGTTTTAATAAGGAGAATGACATCTGATCTTTCTCTCACCATTTGACAGTACTCCTGGGAACTGGGTGCCAGGGAAATCTTCCCTTGAGTGAGAGGCTCTGGTGTGGATAGAAAACAGTTACCTGACTCCGGGTTGTGAGGCATCCACTGAGACCTCTGTTTTCTCTTCTGTGCAATGGGACAATGGCTCCCTGGCAGTATGAGCATTATTTATGTGAACACGATCATTAATGATCATTTGGGGGCTTTGAAAATGCAAAGCATGGCATAAGTATTATGATGTTTCTTGAAAAGGGCAAAGATCTCCACTTGGAAAGGAAATGGGAAGAGAGGGTATAGGGGATAGAACAAGAACACGCAGGGGAGCAGCTATTAGCCAGTCTGGGGAGAACAATTTCAGGAGCTTGAGCATCATAAAACATCTGTGGTAATTTCTACTCACCTCTGCTCCTCTAGCCACTGAGAGGGAGGCTGAGCAGGAGAGAGCAGCCTGTTGTCTTAAATAAAGAAGAGGGAAAAATAGTGAAGCGAGTTTTTGCCCTTGACAGTGTTGAGGAAATCTTCCAAATGTCACCCGGTTTGGGATGTTCTAAATGAAGAAATTGCTTAATCAATCTGGGGGAATTGTCGTTATTTCATAAAGTCAAGTAAATCAGCTTCCAAAATTTAGCTGCTAGAGATGCCGTAGTCATACACACAAATACACACTCCGCGCACACCTTCAAGCTGACAAATTTCTTAGGCTGTCCTTGAAACTCAATTTGCTGCTCACACTCTATTCCAAATTAATGTAGGTGCATGCTCAACACCAGTGATGCCCATTTGGGGCTGCTCTCAAGACTCCTTCCTGCTGAATACAGCCCCAGTACTGGGGGAAAGGGAGTCAGTGAGTGGAGAAGGAGGGACAAGCTGAATATATTTCCCTTATTAGACGCCAGTCAACAGAGTCTCAAAAGAATCAGACATGTGTAGGTGCTAGCTGTTTCAGGGAGCTAGAATCTAAGGAAAAAGCAAAAGAAAACAAAAACCCAAATCCCCCAAACACACCCATTTTTTTCCCTCTGTTAGTTCCAACCTGCTATCTGAAGCAACTCTAATAAATTAAAAGAGCCTTGTCAAGTAGCTGGTTCTATTATTAACTAGACATGTGTCTCTCCTGGGCTTCCCGGCAGATCAAGAAAGCTGTCAGCCTCCTCTATAGGATCCCAGGGCCTCTTAGCTGAGCTCAGCAGCCTCCAGGATGGAAGACAAGGATGATGAGTTCTTTAATTTGGCCAAGTGGCCCGGAAGGGTCTCAGTGACAACCTCGGTCACGGTCGGTATCTTCTCGGTGCTGTCTCTCCAGGCCACTCAAGGGCATCCGTGCTGGCCATGATTACAGGCAGTGGGCAAGTTAACAGCAACACAAACAAATCTTAAATATTGCATGTGGAGATCCACTGGAATTTCTACCTGATTGCATAGCTCTGGGACTTGAAAAGCAGATGGGGTACCTTTCTGTCCTTGGAAACCAATTGCTGCGGTTAACAGTGCAAATTAGCATATGCCCGGGCTTCTGTGGAACTCAGGACAAACAGTAAGAAGGCAGTTACAGTTTGCACTACTTGTTGAAAACTTCGTCCCTTTTGTAATGTGATCATCTCTAGGAGAGCAGCAGTCATTTCCGGGTGTTTTTGTTCAGAAGAAAATATGTTTCTTCTCATAATATGTTTGCAGGAACAGACACCAGAAAAGAAGATCAAGATGTCAGGAGCAGCATGAATGGGTGAGAACATTCTTCACATTAAGTCAGTTTCTCTTGGGAAACCCAACCACTTCTCAGCTCCAACGTGGCAGCTAAAAGGCAGGAAGGAGCATAATCTTGACTCTTCCTACTGAGATCATTGGCTTCACCACACTTAGCTAAAGAACCACCTTCGTAATGATGCGTTATGATTTGAATCGGACAGCTCCGTCATAGGTTTGTGTTTGGAATGCTAGTATGAGCTAGTGATTCTACTTTTGGAGGCTACAGAATCTTTAGGAGCCAGGGAGCTAGCGACGAGAAGATGCCTTAGTTTCCGGTTTGGTTTTCTGCCAACTGTGATTGATATGAACAGTTTTTTTCCCATGCTCACTCCTCCATATGTGTCAACTGAAACCATCAGAGATCAGGAGCCAAGATGAATCTTCCCTTCTCTATGCTGTCTTTGTCAGGCATTTTGGTTACAGGGATAGGAAATTCCAAGCTCTTCAGACATGTCTAGCTTCTGTCTTTAAGAAATGCTTTTGAATCAGAAAAATCGTTAAAGAGCAAATTGTAAAATTTCCAGAAAGTTCTTACCGATATCTTGACATTTGATTTAGACAGAACCTTGTTCTGTTTCCTACCCAACCCCTGTTGAAACTTAATGTTTTTAGTGTGACTTAAACAAACTCATTGTCAACAACATAATCCATTAGGTCCTGGAAGCCTCTTTCTCTAGAAGTGTTCACCAGCTTCCCTAGGTCAGTGAGAAGAGCTCACAGGGGCTGCTCTTTTCTCCTCCCTCCTCATGTCAACTACTCAGGAAATCAAAGATCTGTGCAGCTGTGCAGGCCTTCCTGAGCATAATTCATGTTGGTTTAGGATTTAAGCTTACAGGATTAAACCAAGGATCATAAACCTTACCCATTATAAAATCCTAAAATCATTATCAGTTTTTAAAGTGAGTCTAAAACCTTGGGCAAAACTAATAACAAATGTATGCGGACTCAGACCAAGACGAAACCCAAATCCTGTCTAATTTGGAGAGCTCAGTTTTCAGCGGATGATGAAGTGAGGCTGAGGCTCTTCCCTCCCTGGAGACAGAACAGAGGAGCAGGGCAGGCTCTTTGCCTCAGCTCAGAGCCACGGAGTAAAAGACATCACATAGTAGCTTCTCTACCTCTGGCTTGAGAAGCAAAGAATGAAGGTTTGGGGCTGGACTAAATATTGCCAGGCTAAAGAAGGTTCGAGGATATGAAAAACAAAACAAAACAAAAAGCTTGGGACTGGGGAGAGCATCCAGGGAAGTGGAGGCTCCATGACCCTCAGGATTACGGGTCTTGCAGCTGTTGCTTGTCTTCCATAGTGTGAATCTAGGAAGAGCAGCATCCTGAGGATGGGGCATCATGAGGGTGGAGGCTTATGATCAAAAACAGAAATACGCTTCCAACAGGACATATTGTGAATTCTTTGGTGCAAGCAGACAATCCATGGCTGTCCCCCTACCCCCCAGTAAGACACAAAATGAAGAGGAGGAGAGGCCAGTTTCAACTTGGGGGTGTGTGATTTACAACCTGAGTTCAACATGATGATAATACTATGTTTTTGCTTTTTAAATTGTTTTATCCTATTTTTCCAGCCCATAAGGAATGCACCTTGGTGTCAACAGAACCCCTTTGTCTTTGTAAGCAATTTTGAAGCAAACTATCAGTAAATTACTTCCCAAACCACCACACAACTAGATCACGCTGAGAAAATGGGCCTCGCCAGAACGCAGTAAATTGTTGCTGTCACAGAAGAAAATACAACCAGTAGAAATCGTTATGGATGAATCATCATGAGAAAGGGCCGGAGAGGAATTAACCTTCATTCATTTTCTTTGTCATCATGCATGTATGCAGGGGAAGGTAGCTGTATATGTCTATGTTTATTTGAATTCACCAGCCACATGTAGGACTGCAGCTCTGGAGGATTTTAATGATAGATAAGCAAGGACAGCCTTTCCCCTGGCTCAGGTGCTTGGGGCAGAGTTGATTTTGCATGAGGATCTCTTCTGGAGTAAAGGACTAAAGGAAGGAGAACCCTGCGATTAAGGGAGGAGGGAAAGAAACCTATTTCCAAACATTGGTTGAGATTTACCAAGTGGTGCCAGGCTCAGGCCTCAATGCTGCATACCTGTTACTTCTTCCAATTTTAACACACCCCACTCCCATCATTTCAAGTAGGCACTGTTTTACCTCAGCCAAAGTCAGGGAAGACCAGAGAGACTGGATGCTTTGTCCAGAGCCCTATAGCACTGAGGTAGCTGTCAAGATGGCTACCAAGTATGATGCTAACAACAGGTGTAGAGCACGCCATGGGAAGCTCACAGTGAACGCAAGCCAGCACACCTTCCCAGGTCCGACCGTCCATTTGCTGTTGCTATAATAAAATATTAAATATACATTAAATTATGAAGAAGTGTCTTTGACTCACAGTTTTTTGAGGCTGGAAAGAGAAACAGATGAAGTCAGCATCTGGTGAGGACCTTTCTCCTGCATCATGACATGAGAGGTCATCATGTACAACTACAACCAGTGTGCTGGCTCAGCACCTCGTCCTCTTGTCACAAAGCCATCGTTGCCGCCACAGGAACTCACCTCTCCTAATCTTATCTCATCTCAAAGGACCCGTTCCCGTTTCCAAATACCATTAGCACAGAAGGTTGGAGATCTGGTTTTGAATCCTGGAACTTTGAGAGGACATATTCAAACCACAACAATTCCTAGAGATAAAGGCCAGCACTGAGAATGGCTGGAGGGTGTAGGTGTAAACCAAGTCACAGGTGTATTGATTCCCATTTACTTTTTCAGACTTACAAATAACTTTCAGAATTACCTGGGAACACCCAACAACTTGCCCCAGTTACTGGGAGTCCAATATGGGGGATCTACTGACTCTCCTCTAGTATTCTGCCTTAGCTTCCCTTAGCCCTCCTCTCTCTCTCTCTCTCTCCATATACTCACCCCTAGTTATTTGCTAATGATTCTTCATCTTCTTCTTGCCATTATCTAAAAAGTAATAGAGAAAAAAATGTCCCACTGAAGTGTTAAACATCTTCTAACATGTAGTAATGGGTTTAGCTTGTGGGATCAGGGACAAGCTATGATTGCCATGCAATGCGTTTGACACCGGCTTGGTCTGATGTGATGCACACAGCTATGAAGGGATGACTCTTCACTAATAACCTGGCAGGCTGGCTGAGGAGCCTTGCCACAGAGCTGTGCTGAAGTTGTACCCAACAGGAAGACAGGGTCACGTCTGTCCCTGTAAGATGCTACTCCCTCTCTCACCCAATGGCAGGTCAGATCAGTTCACTGGTGTCATGAATTTGAGGTCTCTGTCCTGTCACACTGATCTGTGTCAGGGAGCCATCTCTGAAGTTAGCCAGGCTCAGAAGACACTCTGACACAGATACAGGTTTACAGGGGTTGCTGAGGAAAGCTGGGAAGGAGAGAGCATGAAAAGCAGCAACTGTGAAGTAAGACCACATTTCCCATGCACCCAGAGCACCAGGCCTGATACCCACCCTGTGGATCTAAGAGCCAAGGCACAAGAACATGTGGGAAGTGCTCCTGATGGCTGACATGCAAGAGTCTCCTCCAAAACTTCCTTAACCTCACTGGGTTGGTTCTCTTGCCAATATATGACTTCCACATGGTAGTGTGTTTGTATGCATTTGTTAATACACATGTATATCAATGCTACAGGTCATGTATATTGACTATAGTATTTACATGTTTTATAGCACATATTTGTTTCATGGCTGACATGTTACATGGCACACACGATTAACATGCACAATGGTAATCCTATATATGTTAAGTGGCATTCTTACTTGGGTATATGAAGTTAGTTTTCTGGAATTTCACAGCCCACCAGGGAAGCAACTAGGCTAATCGCAGATCTTTGCCTCTCTCTCTACTCCTCTAAGTCTAATCCTTCAGGCATATCCCCTGCTCTGTAGAAGACCACTTTCTGGGGTCTTCCCTTCCTCTCTGAACCTCATCTCCAGCCGATCATAGCTTCACCAGCACTACCACCCACCATTCACCCCATTTTCCTGGCCTCCAATGCCAATAGGTATTCCCAGAGAACACACTTGCTGCATAGGCCAGGAAAACTGGCAGGCTCCCTGCAAATCTTCACTTCTCCCCCATCTCTTCCAAATCCAGTCTCCCCCACCTCAGTCTCTCCTTCCCAGCTCTGCAGAAGAGCATCTGAAGCTTCCCTCTCCTCTCTGCCCCCACCTCCAGCTTATATAGATATCCTACACCAACCTTCCTCCTCATCCATCCTGTCACCCTGGCCCCTAGCTACAGAAGGCATTCTCTGGGAACACACCAGCCAAGTCTGCCAGAGCAGCAAATAGTCCAGCAGAGCAGGTAGGCTCACTTCAGATCTTCGCTCTCCTTCCTCACCTCCATATCGAATCCCTCAGTCCCATCCCCAGCTCCAAAGCAGAATAACTGTTGTCGCCTCCCCTCCTTCTCTTCTTTACCCAGGGGACTAGGAAGATCCTGGTGGAACACCTTTCCTCCTTCCTGTGGGCCCCTTCAGTTTCCCATTATCAGCCCATTTACATTTTTAAATGTCAGTTCCCAATACTTAAATGTGCATTTCATCTAGACTCCCCAGTGGCCATACCTATCAGGATAGTAGGATTTTCCACCATGTAACACATAGCCACCACACTCTTCTAAGAACCAGAGAAGGCAACAGAAACAAACAAAACACCTACCCAACAAAGACAATACCAGATATCACCTAGAATTTCAGTCTTCCCAAACCCAGATGCCTAGATGTTAGTGTTAAAACAAAATCAATAATAGCAAGGATGTGTCTACACTGGAGCCCACCAACCACAGCGCAGTAAACTCTGGATATAGTTAATGCATAAGACAAAGACACTGAAATAGCCTCTATGAATATGGTAAAGGGCCTAAATTAATAAATCCATTAATGAAATCTGTGAAAACACAAACAGTGAAAGGGAATGAATAAAACAGCTCAGGATCTGAAAGTGAATATTGAATCAATAAAGAAAACCCAACCCAAGGAAAACCAAAAATAAAACAGGAACCTCAGAGGCAAACCTCACCAACAGAATATAAGAAGTGGGAATACAGAGTCGCAGGCATTGAAGACATGATACAAGAAATGTATACCTGTTAAACCAAAAAAAAAAAAAAAAAAAATTTTAAAAAAAAAAAAAAAAAAAAAAAAAGTACAAACAAAAAAAACCAACTCTGAAAATCTAGAACACTATAAAAAATCACATCTAAATACAGAGGAAGGAAAAGAAGCAGGTAAAAGGCACAGAATAATATTTTCAACAAAATTATAGAGAAAAAATTTCTCAACAGATACTCTAAAAGCCAGAAGAGCCTGGAGAAATGCCAGCCCAGATTATTATAGCAAACAAAATTTTCAATCACAAAATAGACAAAAAGTATGACATTCCATGATATAACAAAATTTAAGAAAAATGAGTCTACAAATCTAGTCCTACAGAAGGTTATAAAAGCAAAACTCTAACCTGAAGACGTTAACCACACCCAGGAAAACACAAGGAATAAATAATCTCAGACCAACAAATCAAAAGGAAAACACACATACACACAAACACACCACAACCACCACCACCACCACCACCAAAAAGTAATAGGAATCAACAACACTTTCATTGATATCTCTCATAATCAATGGTCTCAATTTCTCAATAAAAAAAAATACAGACCAACAGAATGGATGAGTCTAAGACTCTGGTGCATCTAAGAAACACATCACCTCAGAATCAAAGGACAGAAAAAGATACTCAGGGGAGTACAGGAAAAGATATTCTGATCTAACAAGCAAGCTGGCGTAGCCATTTTAACATCTAACAACATGGAATTTAAACTAAACTAGTCTGAAGAGATGGGGAAGGACTCTACATATTCATCAAAAGAAAAATCCACCAAGAGAACATTGCAGTTCTTAACATCTATGTACCAAACCCAAGGATACCCAAGTTCATCAATACCACAGCTTAAGTCACACATTGACTTTCACACCCTAATAGAGGAAAACTTCAATACCTGAATTTTACCAATAGACAGGTCATCCAGACAAAAAATAAACAGAGAAATACTGGAGCTAATTGACATTATAAACCAAATGGACCTAACAGAATTTTACAGAACATTTCACCAAAGCATAAAAGAATATATATTCCTTTCAGCACCTCATGGAACTTTCTCCAAAATTGATCACATACTTTGGACACAAAGAAAGCCTCAACCAATACAAGAAAATTGAAATAACTCTGCATCCTATTACATCAGCACAGGTTAGAGCTAGATACCAACAACAAGAGAAGCAACAGAAAGCTGACAAACTCATAAATCTGAACAACTCAATGCTGAATGAAAAATGGAACAGAACAGAAATTGAGAACGGAATTAAAAACTTTGCAGGATTTAGTGAAAATGACTGAACAGCTTTCCCAAGTTTAGAGAACATAATGAAGGCAGTTCTACACTTTTTAAAAAAGATTTATTTATTATTATATGTGTAAGTACACTGTAGCTGTCTTCAGACACCAGAAGAGGGTTTCAGGTCTTGTTACGGATGGTTGTGAGCCACCATGTGGTTGCTGGGATTTGAACTCAGGACCTCTAACAGTCTCAGTGGTACTCTTAACCACTGAGCCATCTCTCCAGCCCTGAAGGCAGTTCTAATAGACAAGTTTATAGTACTAAGTATCTACACTTAAAACATTGGAGAGATCTCATACTAGTAACTTAAAAGCACACCTGAAAGTTCTAAAACAAAAAGAAGAAATCATACCTAAAAGGAGTAGACAGCAAGAAATAAGCTCAGGGCTGAAATCAATAAAATAGGAAAAGAAAATACAAGGCTCAATGAAACAATGAGTTGGTTCTTTGAGATAGTCAATAAGATTGAGAAGCCCGTATTCAAATTAGCCAAAAGGCAAAGAGAGAATATCCAAATTAACAAAATTAGAAATGAAAGGGAACTATAATAAACATCAAGGAAATCTAAAGAATCATAAGGACATAGTTTAAATATTCATAGTTTATATTGGAAAAAATATCTAAAAGAAGTGGATAATTTTCTTGATCTATCAAAAACAGATAAACTATTTAAACAGACCTATAAGCCCCAATGAAATATAAATAGTAATTACAATCTCCTAAACAAAAAGCCCAGAGCCAGGTGGCTTTACAGCAGAATTTTACCAAATTTTCAAAGAAAAGCTAACACCAAAACTGCTCAAATTTTGCAAGTACACTTTAAATTATTCCACAAAATAGAAACAGAAGAACATTGCCTGGTTCATTTTATGGGGCCACAGTTACCCTGATACCCAAACCACATACAGACTCAACATAAGAAAAAGAATTCCGGACCAATCTCACATAGATATAAACACTTGCAAACCAAATCCTAGACACACCAAAATCTTGATCATAATCAAGTAGGCTTTATGCCAGAGATGCAGAGGTGGTTCAACATATGTAGTTGATAATGTAATCAGCTTATAAACACCAAAAGACTTAGCTAAAGCAATAAGATAACTAAAGGAGAGCAAGGGGTTACAAATTGGAAAGGAAGAAGTCAAAGTATCTTTATTTGTAGATGATATGATAGAATATGTAAGTGAATCAAAAGTTCCACTGGGAAACTTCCACAGCTGATAAATATTTTTAGCAAAGTACCGGGATAGAAAATTAACCCACAAAAATCAGTAGCTCTTCTAAATACAAATAACAAATGGACTGAGAAAGAAATCAGGAAAAGAACACTTTTCACAAAATCCTCAAATAACATAAAATATCTTGGGATAACTGGTGAAAGACTGGTATGCTAACAAACTTTAAAACAGTGAAAAAAAGAAATTGAAAAAGATATCAGAACTTGAAAAAATCTCAGTGCTTATTGATCAGTAAGATTAATATAGTAAAAAAAAATATAACCATCCTACCAAAAAGAAATCAACAGATTCAAAACAATACCCATCAAAATTCCAACACAGTTCTTTACAGATCTTAAAAGGACAATTTTCATAGAAACACACACACACACACACACACACACACACACAAAACCAAGATAACTAAAAAATTCCTGAATAAAATTCCTGAAGTATTACCATCCCCAATTTCAAGTTGAATACCAAGCTGTAGTAATAAAAACAGCATGATATTGGTACAAAAATAAACACATCTTATCAGTGGAAAAGAATTGAAAACCCAGAAAAAGTTCACTCATTTATGGACCTGATTTGTTTTCATAAAGAAGCCAGAAATATCAGTGGAAAAGAGAGAGCCTCCAACAAATGGTCCAGCAAACTAAACTGCTGAATATAGAAAAATCCAAACAGATACATAACTATCACCCTGCACAAAACTCACCTCTAGATCAAAGACCTCATCATAAAACTAGATACAATAAACCAAGAGAAGAGAAACTGGTGAATAAACTTGAGCTCCTTGGCCCAGGAAAGAGCTTTCAGAAGAGAACACCAATAACACAGGCACTAAGATAAACAATTAGTGTGACCTCACTAAACTGAATGTTTATTTCTATACAGCAAAGAATACCATCTTTAGAACAGCACAGCAGCCTACAGAATGGTAAAATGTTCTCACCAACACCTTATTCAGTAGAAGGTTAATATCTAAAATATAGAAAGAAGTCAAAGGCCTAGATATAAAATAAGCCCATATAACCCAATTAAAAAATGGAGTATATATCTACCAAAAATTTCTCAAGACAGGAAACTCAAGTGACTTGGAAACACTTAAAGACATGTTTAACATTTAACATTTAACAAGTCATCAGGAAAATGCAAATCAAAACTACTTTGAAACATCATTTTACACCTGTCAGAATGGCTAAGGTCCAAACAAACAAACAAACAAACAAATGGCTGCTCATGCTGGCAAGGTGGTAGAGTAAGGGAAACACTTGTCCATTGCTGTGTAGAATGCAAATGTGTTTACAGCCACTATGGAAATCAGTGTTGCAGTTCCACAGGAAGATAGGAGTCTATCTACTTCGAAATTCAGCCATCACCATTCTTGAGTATATATCCAAAGGACACTTCAGCCTCCCACAGAGACACTTGCTCATCTAATGTTCATTGCTGCTCTATTCATAATGGCCAGGAATTAAAAATAACCTAGATGTTCCTCAACAGATGAATGGATAAAGAAAAGGTGGTACATTTACACAATGGAATATCACTCAGCCATTAAAACAAGTGAAATCATAAAATTTGCAGTTAAATAGATGAACTATAAAAAAAACCACCATGAGTGAGGTAACCCAGAAAGACACATGTGGTGTGTATTCACTTACATGTGGGTATTAACTGTTAAATCAATAACTGAGCTACAATCCATAGAACCACAGGGTTAGGGATAGAGTAAGTGATGAACTAGAGTAAGTAAGGGGGAGCAGCAGATAGATTTCCCTAGGAAAGTACATTGGAATAGTTATTTGTGGAGAAATAGGGAGAGTAGGATCAAATGGAGAATGGGAGAGAGGGTGGGGACAAGGGAGAGAATATGAGAAGGAACTAAAATTAATGGCTATCTGAGTGGTAGCAAGGAACCAAAATATAGTTGAAACTTGTTAAAATATGTACTTGTGGGGGGGGGGAAATATGTACTTGTATGAAGGTGATTTAGATAAAAATGTTAAGTAATAGGGGAGACAGTGTCATAATTGGCCATCTCTTTTTACCAAATGAAACTACCAGTACAAGGATTGGCTTACATCTAACTAATATGTGGGACAAAGAGGTCTTCCTGGAATTCCTGAGCAACGCAGGCTTTTGTCATGACTAAAGATTGTTCTCCACAAACTGATGACAAGGCCCCATTGATGAAGTCAACACCCACCCATCTCATTGAATATGGAGAAGTCATCCTGCATCTTACATAAAGCCTTCACATCTAAATGCCAGTATCTTTGGTACAGGAAGTTATTCTGCATGCTTCCAAAGGAAAAAAACATAAACACCATCTATAATGGTGCCCTGACTGTAAGATATGCCAGTGCAATAATGATATAAAGCTCATGGGAGTAACTTAGAGCCCACTTCACAAAATGGAGCCCATACGTGGCACTGCGTGGCACTCACCTAAGGACATTCTGCCAGAATCATGCATCAGTCATCATCAGAAAAGCTTCCTCCCACAAAAGATGGGAACAAATACAGAGACCCGTCACTAGGTATACAGAGAGTGAAAGACCTTGGAACACTGGATGCTTCCATGAAATCCCTCCCCCCAGAGTTCAGAGATACCCTGTGGAAAAAAGAGGTTGAAAGGCAGTAAGCATCAGAGAGGATAGAGGGCACCAAGAAAACAAGACCCTATAAATCAACTTGATCAACGATCATAAGAACTCATAGAGACTGAGGCAGCATGCATAGAGCCTGCATCCTTCTGCACCAGATGGGGATCCTAGACCTGAGAAGAGAATTGGGTACATCCTTCAGTTCTTCAATTGATAACCACTTGTGAATGGAAATTTAGTTTCCTCCAACAGAGTTTCACCAGGGAAACAAACTATTCAAGGGTAGGCTGCATGCCCAGCTGTAGATGGCCAACAGAAAACAAACTCAATGGCATAGTTGAAATTTCCTTGTCTCATAATGTCAGTTGTTTTCAAAATTTTATCTTATATTTTTAATTTTAATATATATATATTACTATATAGGTCCTTTGCTATATCTATATATCTATATATCTATATATCTATATATCTATATATCTATATATCTATATATCTATATATCTATATATC
>BDUI01000172.1:60893-73133 GCA_002335545.1 Apodemus speciosus
AGAGAGAGAGAGAGAGAGAGAGAGAGAGAGAGAGAGAGAGAGAGAGAGAGAGAGAGAAAACCCGGTGACATTTTGTCTGCAGAAAACTGTGCACCCCAGGGCTGGCTTCCCTGGGGCCGGTGGGCTCTCCTTGAAAAATCCTCAGCCCCTCCAATGGCTGGAAATGTTTCCCCTTAGCCTTCCTTCTGCCAGTCACCTTCTGTCAAGCAGTGATTATGCTCTTTTCCGTCAGGAACACTGAGTGATTGTGGCAAGAAAATTGCTTTCAGCGATAGGGATTTAAGAAACGCTTTTCCTGAAAATAGCGCTCAAATTAATTAACTTGGAGGAAAGGGGTGTTGGGTGTTTTTTTTCCCCAAGTCTGAGTTTAATTTATTTTTTTCCCAAAGACTTTTTGTCAGGTGATAAGTGGTGACAGGTGTTACCTTTTGAACACATACTTGGAGTTGGGGAGGTCGTGGAGAGCCCCAATCCTTGTATATGACAGGCAGATTATGGGCTGTAGAGGAAGTACAAGTTGGCCATAGTCAGAAGTGGGCATGATTGATGGAAGTGGTGGGTAACGGTGAGGACACACCCACAACAGAAGTGTAAAGTAAGAGTCACACTGAGACACACACAGGGGTAGGAGACCTAGAACTCTCTGCCAGATCACTAATGGTCATAAGCGGGACAGAACCACTTCCTGGCTGTACAACGGGGGTGGGGAGGTGGGAAGGTGGGGAGGTGGGGGGGTAGGGGTGGAATTTACGTTGAAGTGGAATTTAAGTTGGACCCACCAGTCAGGCTGGACAATTAGATGATGGGCATCTCGGCGTGTGTGTTGTGTCCAGCTCTGAGAAGCCTGCACAGCGTCTGGGAGAAGCATGAGGCAAAACCTGGCGTAGAGGGCAGGCAGCCGCAAGTACAGGCTTCATTGCCAGGTAGATATGGAACTGACGTAATGCTACAGTCGTTGGTATGAGCTTCAGTCAGTCATCTAATGTCTCTAAGCTTTTATTTCATCATTGGGATATTGAGATAAAAATTAATGTGTCACAGTATCACCCTAGTCCATAATAATTCCTTCCTCTACCCTTGTACTAGGAATTGCTTCTAATAGGCACTCAGTGTGTGTGTGTGTGTGTATGTGTGTGTGTGTGTGTGTGTGTGTGTGTTTTCAAATGCATGGACACTAATGAATGAGTAGATCTGTTGCTAATTCCTACCATCTGCCAATCTTACTTGTACTCACTATGACTCCTTTTAGGTCCCCGGGGAATCATTACAATGTCACACAAAACAACTCCCAATTTCCATGGAGCTCACAGCTCAGCACACAATAAATCAACTCAGCGGTCCACGTGTAGGTACACGCATCACCCATCTTTCTGGTATCTACTTTTTCGGGGTCTTACCCCTCAGTTACACTCAAGAAGTAGAAAGATGCTTCCAAGATGCTTCCTGTCCATCAGGACCAGCATTTTCTAACCTGAAATCCAAGGACGGGATTTTTCAGGCCCACCATCTTTTAACATTAAAAAACTATATGCACTAAGTTTCTTTGACTATTCTGGGATTAAATCCATAATTCCCACTGGTTCAGAATAGGAATGAGTTGTGACACTACACACATACTTGTGTGAGCACACACTTGTGCAGGTGCATGTGCAAACAACACACACACACACACACACACACACACACACACACACTTATACACTCACACACAGAGTCAAACTGACTCATACAAAACCCCGATCTAAAAACACAAAATTCCAAAATGGGCTCTAACGTGAAGGATCTTGAATACATTCCTCTCCAATTATTTTTAAAAGGTAATTTGAAAAGACCCGTACAGAAATAACTCTTTTAGATGAAAGGTTTTTTTACCATGTACATTTATTTCAAAGCTCTCTAAATGTGTGTGTGTGTTGTGTGTGGTGTACACCCTACACACACACACACACACAACACACACACACACACACACACACACACACACACGCACGCACGCACATCCCTTGCAGTCTCCATGCCATCGCCCGTAAGTTGCACAATGCAGGAAAGCAGAGCACAGGAGAGTCGGCGTTCTCTCAGTCTCTCAGGACTGTGCAGGGCTTCAAAGCGTCTCACCAGCCTTGCTCCGGGCTGACGGCGTGTAGTTTGCAGGTGAAACAAAGGGAAGGAAAATATCCTCCTCGAGACCCTCAGCAAGGACATTTCCCTAAATCTCTGCAGAGGAGCTGATAATTAAGAGAGGAAGACACGAAGCGGATCTCTCTCGTGCGATCAGGATTGGCTGCCGGGAGCTATGAGGCAGCAGAAGGCGAGGCTCCCAGTGGGATCTGTGCAGGGACTAGGGGTTCACTTGCAACTTCAGGGCTGGGCTCTGAGATCCCAGCTGTGCTCAGAAGCAGTATGGCTAGCATACAAACACCATTTCTGATCAAAGGCAGGAGAGAGGCCTGATGTCTTTCCTATTTTCAAAGAACTTTGGAGAAAGGCCATGCTATGAAATGTGCTTAACAAGGTTCTTGGGCAACGGCAGGACGTTTCTGGGTTGGACATTACTCTAGAGTTTAGACCTTCATTCAGCTATTCCTGTACCCGCTGCTAGAGCTACTATACCTATTGCCCACCCATTCGCCTCCTGGTTGTCTTGATTTATTTTTGTGCTTATTCTGTGGTCCAATACCCAGTACAGGAGACCTATGAAAGAACTTGGGAGAGTTGAGCGCCAATTCGTACTATGGCGTGGATAAATTATCACAGTTTTGGAAACAGAGAGGAGCAAAGTCAGATGGAGAACAGCTGAGTTGAGGCTGGGTTTCCGGTTCCTTGCCTCTCCGTGCTCATACCAAAGTTTGCATACGGTGGACACTCAAATACTTGCCGGATATAGGCAAGGGCTCATAATCTTCTTCCCTACCTATCTCAAGATCGAAGGGGATGTTCAATCATCAAAACAATGTTTCTAGGAATGTGAAGGCCAAGGACCACTTAGTTCTTCAACATGGCTTGGGGGACATTGTTACCCTGAACTGGGATCTTTAGAGGTTGTCCTAGTGTGAGCTCTATTGATATGATAAACACCCTGACAAAAAGAAACTTGGGAAAAAAGGGACCAGGTTATTTGGCTTATGCATTCAATCAATCTATCATAAGAGGGGAGCTGAGGTAGGAAAGTGCAAGCAGGAACTGAAGCAGGAAATGGAGGACTGACGCTACCTGCTTTTCTCCCCGGGGCTCACTCAGACTGCTGTGTTGTTGTTGYTGTTTTGTTTTGTTTTTTTAATCAGACCCAGGACCACCTGCCCAGGACTGGCATCATCCACAGTGGGCTGGGTCCCCCATTTTAATTATTAATCGAGAAAGTGCCCCCACAGACTTGCTTATACACCAATCTGATGCGGTGCTTTCTCTACTGAGGTTCCCTTTTCCCAGATGACCCTAGCTTGTGTCAACTTGAATGACCACCAGAGAGAGATGGCCAGGAGCCCACAGGTATGTCTTATGTTTTTCCCAGTTGGAGAATCCCTGAACACCTTGTTCAGTAGGGCCATGAATTCCCTTCCCAAAGCCTCCAGCCGATCAACTAAACCATGTATCCCGTGTATCAAGCTATCTCTGAAAGAGGCCTCGCCCAACCTTTTTTCTGATAGATACAGGATGGAAGAGGGAAGGGTTTCAGCAATTACTCAGTTGGAGTCTATTTCACTTGAACTCCTAGTTCCTTCAAAACAAAACAAAACAGAAAATTAAAAAAGCAAAACAAAACAACAACAACAACAACAACAACAAAGCAGTCTGGATCTAGGACATGAGCATGATTACTAGAATCCATGTGAAACACAATCTGGGTACAGCGGCATGCTTGTCGTGCCAGCACTGGGGAGGCAGAGCAGCTGCAGGCAGATCGCAGGGTAACCAGCCTAACGTAGATGGTAAGCTCCAGGCCAAGGAGACACTGTCTTAGAACAAGCAAACAAACACCAGAATAGATGGCACCACAAGATAAAAATAATCCCTGATTCTCTGGGTGTCTTCTGGCCACCACTCACATACATACATATGCACACACACACACACACACAGAGAGAGAAAGAGAGAGAGAGAGAGAGAGAGAGAGAGAGAGACAGAGACAGAGACAGAGAGACAGAGAGACAGAGAGACACACATACAGAGAGAGAGACCTGCCTATAGATTAGAGATGACCTGAAAACTCTTCTTGTTTTGTGACTCATGTTCTCAGATGTCTAATAGGCACTGGGGTCCAAAGGAAACCTCCTGCCACTTCCACTGGATTCCCTTGGCTCAGGACATAACAGATAAGGTCTGTTGGTCACCTGCGTTTTCATTTCAGAATATATTTTTGGAAAGATCTGAAGTAACGGACAAATGAAAGGAGGTGGCACAGATCAAGAACATGAAGAGGAAGAAGGAAAAGAAGAGAAGGAAGAAGAAAACAGTAACAGGGAGGAGGGATCAGGAAGGAAGGAGTTGGGAAGGGGGAGGAAGAGATGGGGAAGAGGAGAGAATGGGAAGGGGATGGGGAGGAGGAGAGAATGGGAAGGACGGGGAGGGGAGGAGAGGAAGAAAGAGGGGAGGAGAAGGGAGGAGATCTTAGGAAGGAGGGATGAAGAGGGAATGAGAAGAAAGGAGGAGGGAATGGGAAGGGGGAGGAGGAGGAGAAGAAGGCCGAGGAGGAGGAATGAGGCTCAGTGGAGAAGGGAAAGGGTGGAGCTGTTCTGAGGCTCCTGAAAGGACATTTTACCTCAGCAAATGATTTAATGGATCTGGGAGTAAAAGACTGACCTACAGGAACAAAATAAGAGGACTAAAAAGAGGTGGCAAACAGAAGACAAGAGCAGGGAGAAATAGAAGCTGGCAAGTATAAAAAGAATTTGAAATACAAAGGCTCCGGAGAAATGAGATTCTTTCCCCCCCTCTCTCTTAAAAAAAATACTTGCAAACACTTCATTTTACTACACCTAATTAATCATAACACAGGAACATAAATGTTTAAAGGGTGAAATAAAATGTACAGAAATATAGCCATACTCCACAAAAATGAGAACGCATAAATTTAACATAAGGTTGTCATCCCTGCTCTCTGGGAGCCACAGGAGGACAGCGTCTCCATTTCCCTTCCTCCTAGTCATGAGCGAGTTCATGATAATGAAGCTTCTTTCAGCACCAGCTAAAATCAATGAGTGAAATAGAGAAGAAAGAGGGAAAATGCTCCAAAGAGCAAGGGAAAGGCATAGAGACAAAGAGCGAATATGACAGAAATAACTTCAATCTCTCACATCGGTGCCCTTCAGGTCAGGAAGTCCTCTGACGTGTCTGACTCAAATCTCTCTTGCAATTCCAGCCAATTTCATGTTCTTCTGGACCCATCCAATAAGAGAGAGCGACAACTAACTGATTCAGAATGCTAGCGCATGAAAGAGCCGACATTTTGAGTCCATCAAACCCTGCACTGGAAGTTTTGAATCTATATAAATGCAGGGTGATGATGGATGAGTGAGCAGACAGAGAACATGCTGAAGAGTGGTAAGAATCTCCACCAAATATGAATCAGCTGGAGTTCTATCTTCCTGCTCCCAGCCTTCTGCTCTCAGAGTCTATCATTTTGATTGCTCTCTGGGAATGGGCAGAGATTGAGGCCTGCATAGAGGTAAGAGTTAATCCAATTGTCTGTCAGCTAAAGGAAAATACAGAATTGTCACGTGATGTCCTCAAGCTGACCTTGACCTCAGGCTTCCTGTTTATGTGACCTGTGTTGGACCTGAGAAAGGAGGACTTGGAGATCCCTTTGCAGTCAGTCTCTTCTCGGGTTCAACAATGTTGACGTTCTTGGCTTCATTACTGTTGTCCTGAGATGTGGTCTGTTTGAGTCCCAGCTCCCTGTCTAGGCCCGTGGCACCAGGGAGACCCATATGATGTCTTCAGCTGACTACGTGAATGGACCTGCAGATCCCCTACCTGTTCTGCCCCGCCCCCCCCTTATTTGCCTCTTTTGATGAGCTGCTGTTTTCCTTTGGGAATTGCAGACAGCCTGTAAACCTCCCCACTTTGCCCTTGACAGAGGTTTTCAGGCATCTGACACCAGCAGGCTTAGTCCCTAGACACCTAAGCCTACAATTGGAGCTGCCAAATTCTATGTGGGTAACCAGAATACATGGGGGACCCTTGCAAGAGTCATCAAACTAAAGTTCAGACCCATGGCAGGCCCGTGATCTAGCTCCAGCTGCTCCAGCCTTCCGTGTCACCAAATTCTGCATTCCTACATTTGAAGCCTATGCTCACCTTACAGCTGTGGCCTTTACAACGCTCCTTGCCTGGCGCGTGTCACAGTTCAGTCATATACTGGTGCTCTAAAGGACTCCCCAAGGGAGCCTCAACAATTGACTTCACATTTCCCAGCTCTCTGTAGAATGGGACTATAATCACACCGGAGTGTATAAAATTCCACCATGGTATGTGGTGCAGAGACACCCCAGAGGGAGAACACAGAGAGGCTTTAGCTTTCTGAAGTCTCCAGGGTTCCATAATTATTCCTTGAAAGCTTTTGTCACTGTTACAGAGGCAAACCTCAGCAAAAGGCTGGGAGTGAGGCCTTTCCCCTTTGCAGGAGGAGCTCTTTAGCCCATCTCCCTGGCTCTCCACTGCTGGTCTGCCATGCCCTCTGATCCTGCAGAGCCATTCTTATGCCCAGTAGGCGAGGCCATTGTGGCTGCACTAGGGCTGTCTTCATCCTCTGGCATAGTTTTGAGTTCCCTGTACCTTTCCTTCTGGTCTTCAGGATGATGGGAGAGCATCTAAACGATGATTTTATCAACCCACTGAATTCAGACTGAGTATGCTACCCAATGCATTCAGGTTTCCTCTATATCTTTACTGCAGATTTCTATCATTATAAACAACACATTTATTATCCCCATTAACCTTCACTCTCAGAAATATTTTGTGCTTTTACCCAGAGTTTGGAGGACCCCCATAGGCAGTCTTTGGTATCTGGAAGCATGCATCGTTGCTTAACAGATGACCTGATGTTTCGTGCATTTCAGTTGGTTATACAGATGTTCATGGGCATGTTTTGGGGCCACAGTGACACACAGCCTGTCCATTGCCCTCTAGAGGGACTATGTGGTTCCTTGAGCTGCTTGTTCACTGTCTTTAATAACAGCGTTGACTGATCAATTTCAATTAGTAAATCCAATTCTGAAAGATTCTAAAGTCACATCCAAGTTCATCAGGGGAGTATAATAATCAGTTAATGGTGTCTGTTTTAGTCCCTTGAAGGAGAGAGGCAGTATTTCATCCATAGCCCTGAAGGCATAATGTAATTTACTACTGTCTGAAATCTGAGCTCACCCTACAAAAAAACTGGAGCACACAATCAGAGACCAGTCAGAAGAAGGCAAGCCCACCGAGCTCTTTTTCTTTCTCTAATTAAGCCCCTTCATAGAAGTCACTTCTCTACCCCTGGAATTGGGCAGAGTTTTGCAGTGAGAATGGCAGTATACCAACTCCATCATGATCATGCCCCAAATGGCTTAGTATCCTTCTCTGTGCTGAAACCTTATGTCTATACAAGAACAAGATCACACTCGTCCGATGGGGACAGGGTCCATGTATATCAATCAGTACCAGCTCGCTCACACAAGCTGACGCGATTCCAGATCAGCTATTCCCCAACTTCATTACCGGCTGCCTGCAGGCACATCAAGATCACACAGAAGAGAAATGAGCAAAAGTGGTGTGTACTGTTTTATACTGCAGAGCTTGGTATTTGCTGTCCTTCCATGGCCTTAGAGATAGATAACAGAGGACTAAAAAGGGAAACATACTAATGAATCTAAGTACTACCGCTAACCATGAACTTCAGGGTTTTTTGCAAAACCTGTTCTTGTATAATTGACTCAGTTCAAAACTACTATCCTCTACCAATGTATAATGATGGGCCAGATATTGTGTCTCACCTGTTCTCTACTCTCCTCTTGATTTTTATTTTAAAAATGGATTCAAAGAAATTATGTAAAAAATAGAACCTCAAAGTCAGAACCAGTATGGGGTATGTGTTTGTTTCATGTGCATTTGGGTATACACATATGTGGTTGTCATTCCTCAGGTGCTATTCACCTGGATTTTGAAATAGGGTCTTTCATTGAGTTGGGACGTAACAAGTAGGTTGGACTGGCTAGCTATCAAGCCTCAAGGGGTCTAATTGAATCTTCCTCCTTGGCACCTGGAGCATTCTCATTCAAACCACCAGTCATGTCTTTGCCTAACGATAGAAATGTAACTAAGACACATCCTAAGGCCTTATCTTCCATTTCCTTACCACAAACTTTCATATTTAGTTCCTTAACATTCATTCTGAACACCTTTGGATGACTGCTCCCCCAAGACCTTATGAATACATTTGTACCTGTGATTCTGAATTAATATCTGTCACCAGACTGTGAACTCCATGTAAATAAGGACCTAGTATGTCTTGTTCATCTCTGCGCCCTCACGACCCAGTAGAATCATGGGCTCATTCATATATTCTTGGATTAATGAAAAGCAATTTCAATGCCAGTTCTCCCACAACTAAAAGCCCGATGGCATCACACGCTGAGATAGTCTACATTCCAACAACAAAGAAAAGAGCAGAACAAGTGTGTTTTCTTTTAGAATTTGAACTGAGATGAACTCAAAACAGGAGCAGAGATTTTTTTTTTCAGAATGAGAAAAAAAAGTATAAATTTAAAACAAGCTCTCTGAGAAAGCAGAGCTAGATAAAGGCACTCTTGAAGTTGAAAAGATGAACTTCAGCTCTTCACATCCTTGATGGGCTCCTGTCTGCAGGAATAGTGAAGGCGATCCATCCTAATGATGTGCCTCCAATCCATGCTTGCAATCAGGACTGTCTCCCTATATCATGACCTTACCCAAACTAATTCAAAATAACTTTTCATCTGGTCTCAACTCATAGATGGCAATACGATCTGCAATACTAGCTTCCTTGGAGGCACAGAGAGCCCTATTCTGATTAGAAAGGAAGAAACAATCTGTGTATATGCATATGAATGTGCCAGCCCAGAATACTCTCTTAAAATTACATTCTGCCATTCAAATAAAGCCATATTTAGCTACCAGATAGAGTGGCTTGCCACATCAAGAATTTCTTGATGTCTGTATGGTTCAAAGTACTGTGAAGAGACACAGTTATTATTTTTGTCTATGTAGTATAAACTACTAATTATGTGGGTCACCCCAAGGACAATATGGAGGTCATGTCTTCTAGGTTTTGCAGCTTCTTATACTGGCTTCTGTGCACAAGAACTTTATGTTTGGCTTCCACGTTAAACTATAGCAGTATTGGCTGTCAATACATTGCCTACATGCAAAACTTTTAAAATTCTCAGTGCTCTAAAATAGGGCTGTGTACCACTGTGTAAAGGCTTATTGAGATGTCTTGCCAACACAGCCCTGTCAGCTACCTTCTGAAGGGCACAGATGATCTACCAGTCCTCTTATCATCAACATTCTATCCAAACAATGTCCAATTCTATCTATCTCCACCCTTGATGAATCAAAAACCTAATGCTGAGCAGACATTTACTATCTCACCTATTGCTTGAATGGCTTCTCAGTACTTCTATTAATTGACAAGGTCCCGCAGCCATATCATCAGCTTAGGTGCAATGTCTACACACACCCATAAAAACCCTTACCTGAGAAAACGCCTCCTTTGTTCTTCACAAGTCATCCTCCAGAATGCCTATTATGCTTCAGAAATAGAGTGAATGTGAAAATAAATGAGCACAATATAGAATGAAATGGGCATAAGTTCAGGTTTATAAATATTATTATTATTACATGAGTCCTTGTCAAATATCATTGGACTAAGAATAGCACCATTTTACCAAATGAGTCAGAGATTACCAACCCCACCAGCACTTGTTTATTTATTGTAAATTGTTGGTTAGAAGCCAAATAATTAAGTGGTTTATCACAGAAAGTCATGCTAACCTAACAAAAGTCGGTGGGTGAAGATGTGACATGGAGTCATTTGGACAGAATGCCTTTGAAGAGTTGGGAAGACTGCATCTTCCAGTCATGATGAATAACAAAATAAAGATTACCTGACAACAAACAACAGATGACTCAGAAAAGTGTTTGAATCAACTCTGGACAACAGAAAAGACACTGGACAACAGAAAAGAGCAGGTAAGGAATCCTGAGAAAGGAGAATATTCCTGGTGAACATTTCTGAACTGTGTAGCAAGATAGGGAGGGGTACTCTAACAAAGCATGGCAGCCTTTGTGAATTAAAGGAACACAACAGAAGTAAAGATGCAAAAGACAGTTGGATGCTGTGGAATGGCTTTCCAGAAACTAGGGACCTACATAGAAAACGGTGTTAGAAATCTCAGTGGTCCTTTACTGAGTATTAAACCATGCAAAAGAGATATGTATAACCTGAGAAGTCCAAAGTATACTAACCTCAGTCCTAAAAATGAGAAACACACACACACACACACACACACACACACACACACAGAGTGAGGGTATTGATGGGTAAAATTAATAAAAGCTTAGACACTACACAAGATAAGTAAATATAAAGTCTTAATAATAGGACCAATCCAAAATAAAGTGCACAGATTGGAAATAAAATGATTTGGCGGCAACAGCAAGTGTTCTAACACATGTGAAGGCAGGAGCAGGTGTGGAGTAAAGATGAAATATAAGGATATTTTTAAAATGGAGTGGCCCAAACTTTCCTGAATTTGACAGAAACCAAAAATTAACAACTGAAATGAGCCTGTGAGATCACTGTAGTCCATCACAATAAACATAAAGAAAACCTCACTAAGATACATCATTATCAATGACCCAAATGTAGTGATAGAAACAAAACACTAGAAATTACTGGAAACAAAAAAGTGACAATATATATGGATAGAGTTAAAAACAAGACATAAAACTTCAAGGCTGATATCAAGAAGCATATTTGAGGCACTGAAAAAGAAATCCCATATTCGGCAAAAACAACACTTAAAGACAAAACAAATGTTCCTTTCTTTCCAGAAGAACAAAGCAGAAAGAAATTATAACTAGTAAATCATCCCCCAACAAATATTCAAGGAGGGTTTTTTTTGCACTGTGAATAAAAGAAAATAACAACAGACAGAAACATGGATGTATATAGAGAAATTCAGAGCACTTTAAAGGATAAATATTTACTCTTTAATTTTTTTCTTTAAGAGATAAATGTGAGATGGAAAGATTGATCAATAGGTAAAGCTGCCTGTTCCCAAGCTTGAACACCTAAATTCAATTCCTCGAACCCACATATGGAAGGAGAATCAACTACTGTGTGTTGTCCTCTGACTTCCGCACATGTGCTATGGCATGAATGAACACACAAAGACACACACTCACATCCCCCCCACACACACACACACCCCCCACACACAAATAAAATAAATGTAAATACTTGATCAAGGCAAAGTATAATAATATATGAGAACTTATGATATGTACATAAAACATTTGATCATAGTAGCACAAAGATTTGAGGAAAATTAGAAGTATTCTATTTAAGGATATTCCATCACAAGAAAGATACTAAAATACGGTTTCAAGGCAGTTTATGGTAAATACATATTATAAGCCTTAAAATGACCACTAAAAGTAAAGAAAATGCATTGCTTAACTAAGAAATCAATAGTGGGCAAAAATGTCAACATGGAAATTCTTTAACTAATCTCATCAGCAGATGACATAGCTGTCAACTTGACACAATCCAGGGTCCCTTGGGAAGAGGGAACCTCAATTGAGGAATTGCCTAGATTAGATTGGTCTGTGAAGAAATTTAAGGTGCACTTTCTTAATTGATAATTAATGTAGGAAGGCTCAGTGTCAAGTGGGTCTGGACTGTATAAGAAAGGGAGTTGAATAAACCATGGGCGGAATCCAATAACCAACACTTTTCCATGATTTCTGCTTTCTTCAAACTCCTGACTTGGCTTCCCTTGAAGATGGGCTGTGGCTTATAAGATGAAATAAACCTTCTTCTACCCCAAATTGCTTTTGGTCAGTATTTTATCACAGCAACAGAAAGGAAAACTAGGAGAATAGATAATAATGAGATAAGATTTAAAAGCCTTTTCAACAAATGGTGCTGGCTCAACTGGAGGTCAACATGCAGAAGAATGAGAATTGACCCATTCTTATCTCCTTGTACTAAGCTCAACT
>BDUI01000172.1:75568-108132 GCA_002335545.1 Apodemus speciosus
AAGACCCATTGCAGCAGTGTAGGAGAATACAAAAACAGGGATGTGGGAAGGGGTGAATAGGGGGATGGGGGGGAGGAGAGGTAAAAAGACATATAGGACATTGGGGGGGCGGGGAAACCAGGAAAAAGGGAAATGAAATGTAAATAAAGAATATATCCAATAAAAAAAAAGAATATAAAAAAGCCCATGAGGCAAATAGAAAACAATTAGCAAGATGGTGACTTCAAACCAACATAGCAATAATTACATTAAATGTAAATGGCATAAATACAACAAATTAAAGCAAGAAGTATTCAAATTTGAATACAGAAGCAGGAACCAATTATAGTTGTCTATGAGAAGTCTCTAAATACAAAGATATTTTTAAAATATATGATAAACAAATACTAATCATCAGGAAGCTAGACTTAATGTTAGCCAAAATAGAACAGGATTTTTTAAAATTAAGGACCAAGGAATTACTCATTTTCAAATGCAATGCAATTAACATTAATTTTCTTACAGGATTACTCTATTGGCATCCTACTGGTCATAATTAAGTCCTATTGAGCTCAGTTAAAATCAAATACTCCTTTTCTATTTCTGTCGTAGGTGCCCCTGTATTATTTTCCTTTCTCCTTTAATTGTTGCTTCAGTCTATAATAGACTGCAAAGTTACATGTAGTTCCATGTCTGTTACTTCTCTTCTGCATGGAACAGATTCTATCAGTTTTCTACTTTTCACCTTTGAGAGTGGAACTCCTATCATTTACCCAGCTATATGCTGACTTTGTCAGCCCTGCTTTCCCTTATGGCATGTGATGACTATCCTTTCTAGTTGTACCTTAATAGGAACTGATGTCTGAGCATCATACTTTTGTCTCCCTTACCACTGGCTGGAAATACAGGGATTAAAAAGCAATACAATTTTTATTTTTGTTTATTTTGTGGGTCTCTTTGTAAAAACATAGTACAATAAATTCTAGTTTGTATAATATTTCTAAACTAGCTGTTTAAAGATAGATGGTTACTATTACAACTAAAATTTCTCGTGGATTCTTTGTCATTTTAAACCATGAGTTTTTAAAACTTTACACAGTTGGATTTTTAGAGCAAAATCTTTTACTCTTGTTAACTCTGTCAATGAAAGAGTCAAATTACTATTTTAAAACATAGTAATCTATCAACAGTCTCAATAGAGACCCTCTACAAATAATACATATGACTCTGTGTGTTTTTCTTATTGTTCTTGTCTTTGTTTTTCAGTTGTTCTGGGTATTGACCCCAAGACATCATGTATACTGGACAAGCACTCAACAACCTGAGTTAAAGTCATATCTCTAAATATGTTTAAAAGAGAACAGTGTGTAAAAATAGATGCCAATGCCAGGTTGTGTCACTTAGGATGACCCCCCTTACCTCCCCATGCCTCTACTGGTGCCTGAAAGAGAAGATGAAGGTTATAGGCAAGCATCCTCACTCTCCTCTGTTCACCCAAACACTCACTCATCCAGGCCCATGCCCAGTTTCCTTGGGAATTTGTTCCTTTCTGTTCCTACCCTACCCAAGTTTTCTAGCATTTTCTTGCTCTTCTCTGGCTTCTTTTCCCAGGAGTCAATATAAAGACATTACAGCCTCACAATTCAAGTGTGTTAGGATTAGATCAATCAAGGTCTTTTGAAGGATCACAGTTTGAAATCTTCAACAGAGCTGAATAAAATTCTTAAAGTTATTTGAGTCTTTCTAAACAGTCAGCCTATAGGGTCTCCCATCCACTACCCTTTCACTTCTGGAAAATATTTTCTCAAGATAAATACTAACTCAGACTGGAGCCAGAATTCTCTGGAGGCTGGTTTTATCATTTGAGTTAGGCCCTGCTCTTGTACCTGTTTGGAGAATAAAAACTGAGATTATGTGGAGACCTAACGCTTTGCTTCCTGCACTGCTTCATAAACTGCCTTATCAAGAACAAGCCCTAGGATGGCATCATTTAATCAACAGCAGAGATGCATAGAGGGAACAAGAGAATTCACAATAAACTGATCACTGTATCTGGCTTCCTATGAACACTTGAAAAGCTAGTGAAAATTTCTCCAATCTCATCAAGAAACCAGACAGATTGATTTTGAATCCATTAGTAGTTGCTGGAGGAGGAGGTGGAGGAGGAGAGGGTGAAGGGGAGGAGGAGAATGAGGTGGAAGAGGAGACAAAGAGACATAATAAATGTATAATTGGGATTTGTACCTTTAACTGGTAAACACCTTCCAAGCTACCCTTGGAGAAGCCTGAGAACACACTAGTCCAGACATCTAGTCTTGGAAATAGAGTCATAACAAAACCCAAGCTCTAAGGGCAGGCAAGAGGCTTCTGAAGGAGAAACCAAGGGTTTCTACATTTATCAACAAAATATCCAGCCACCAAACAGATAGGGTAACTCTGTCCTGCATCCAGCTATTTTGTCCAAATCATCTCAAGTAGCTTTTCATCCCAATCTTTGACACCTTTAAATTTGTAGGTATGTGCTAACAAACTCAGTGTTACCAACCAACTTGAACTTTAAATCATTAAATAAAAGTCCACTTGGTTTGAAATACAGGTATTTTAAATTTAGTTTAAAGCTAGTAGAAGATAGGAAAGTGAAATTTAGATCTATGTAAGATAAATATTTTTTTCAGTACCTGATATGCTAACAGCCTGCCAAAAATGAATATTTACCCAAAAGGTAATATTCATATAAGCCTTATATGAACAAGTTGTTTAAGTGGATTGAACACAAATTATTCGTAATATAATGCATGGAAATGAACAGCTTTGTTTAGAGGAATTATCAATATTTTTTTCTAAGTAGATAACTATTTCCCAACACATCAGGTTTTTGTAACCACTTTTAAAAAATCTCAATGTTATTTTCCACAAGCAGAAATGATTTCCTATAAGTATGGAATTCAATCAGAGACAAATAAGACACTTTACAGACAGGCTCAGTTAGAATTTTGTGGTTATATTCTACTGAGTGACATGTTCTCTGAGCCTCTGACTTTCTCAGTGGTAGAAGGTACCTCATGAGGTATCTTCAACCCTACCCAAAATCTTGTTGAATATCTGTTATTGGTTAGGCAATCAATGGATATTACAATGCTATTCAAGCTTGGGCCTTATTTTAAATAACTTAGGAACTCTTTCTAATCACTGCCTAAAGGACCCAGGGAGTTAGAATTGCTGGGACTGAACTGTATAGGCTATTAGGCTCTTGCATGAGTTATTTTTCTCTTCGTTGTGATTAAATGCTTGACAAAAGCAATTTAAGAAATAAAAGTGTATTTTGGGTTATAGTTTTAAGAGGATCCAATCTATCATAGCGGCAAAGATCTGGCAGCAGCAGTATGAGGTAGCTGGTCCCATTGCTTCTACAGTCAGAAAGGAGAGAGTAGGGCTGGATTACAACCTCAAGTCCGAGGCCAGTGACCTGCTTCTTCTAGTGAGACTCCACTTCCTAAGGGTTCTGTAACCTACCCTAACAAAACCACTAGCTAGGAATCAAAGGTCAAGAATCAGGAGCATTTGAAGCACAACAGTGGGGAGAAGAAATCATCCTAGAGATGGAGATCATATCAGCAGTGCCAGTGGCTGTATTTAAACTGGGAGTAAGAAGGTTTGAGGACTGTCAGTAAGTCTTGGCAAGTGTTTGAATGGGAAGGCAGAGAGCAGGAGGGTTTCAGACTCGAAGGAGTAGAGAGAAAGCATTAACTAGAGGACTTAGAACTCGTGGGAAAGTAAAGTGATGCACATGTCCCTCTTGGAACAAGCTCAGGACGTCCAGAAGACTTCTCTATAGTAAAGTCACAGATTTGAGTGCAGGGTAGATTATGCGGATGGTAAAGAGAAGAATCCCCAACACATGAGAGAGAGAGAGAGAATCTAAAACATGAGAAGGGATATATTAGGGCTATCTGTGGCCATACTGCAAGGGCTATTATAGGGCCAAGAACACATGGCTCAATATTTGCTGTCCAAATCCTGACCAAAATTCATTGTTTCTGCAGATCGGTAAACTGGTAGAGCTTCCTCCAACCCTACCATTTTATGAATGTGCCTTCTCAGGAGACCCCTCCATTCTGCAGGCTGTCTTAGAGAGGCAGAGTGCTGCTCCATCTTTAAAGGTGCAAAGATAGCAATAACAAATAATGATGACCGCAAACCAGGGGTGTTCTAAATCATCTGTGAAGTAGACACAATCTTTCCTTGTAGAGCTGAAAGTTTGAGGTAAATAGCAGAGAATCAGTAAATAATTCAGCCTATGACCTTGATGCTTATTGATTCTTGCAGCTGTTTATCTTTCTCTGGGCTATTTAGGTGGGAGAAAATCCTCCCAAAACACAATTATCACTTAATTATAAAATTACTTGGCTTGGGAGAGACTTCTCCTTGGTTGCTGAACACTCTAAGGGGGGAAGTTAATCTTTTAAACCATCCAGCCTGACTTGGGCTACTGCTTAATATTCTTAGCCACAAGCCTCATTATTCTCTAGTTTGGATGAAAAAATAAATAAAAAGGGAGAAAGAAACACCCACATTTTTCTTCTCATTTTCAAACACTTAGGGCATTTAACCAACCAGATGACTTGAATGATTGGTTATCTTTCCCCTACAGGATGTGAATACAGAATGATTCGAGTCTTGGGGTACCAGACATGGTAAACACTTTAAAGCCCATGTGGACTTCAGTGAGCCTTGGATCATCTCTGGGGGGAGTGGTAAGGACAGTCAAAGGATATGTGGTACTAAGAACTGTCTGTGGTTGTTCTAGTAGAGAGGTATTTGGATTGAGTATCAAAAAGCAATGAAAACATTTTTGTCTATGTCTTTTTAAACATAGTTACTACTATAAGCTCAACTTTTTCATACAAGATGAAGTCCAAAGCCAACTCTCATCCTTGTCAGTCACTCTATGGGTGACAGAACTGTCATGTCACTTGTAAGTATGACTGTGAAACCTAGTCATGTCCATGGTCATGCACACAGCAGGTAAGGATTGACATTGGCCATCTGTAATCTTGAAGTCTGAGTAGATAGACACTTAACCCAGATGGGCCTTGAAAAGAAATAGATATCGTCTTAGTTTGGTGACTGTTGAAACCACCAGCCAATTAAAAAATTATGCAAAGGACTTCAATAGTCATTTTTCCCAAAGAAGATACACAAGTAATCAATGAGCACATGAAAGATGGTTGCCTCTACTGATCATTAGGAAATGGAAATAAAACACCCATGGGAATCCAACTCACACCCATAGCAATGGCTAATATGGATATTTTCAAAGAATAGAAGATAATTGTTGCAGTGAATATGAAAGTAACAACCAAAGCAACCAAAATATCAAATACTCTACAGCCCTTTTGAATGGAAATGTGAAATGGGAACAGTAAACAGTATGACAGTTCCTCAAAAAAAAATTCTCCAAAGATATAATCTAATAGTTCCAGTTCTGAGATCACACCACACCAGTACTTCTCTTACTAGTCAAAACATAGAAATGACCCATGTACCCATGCCTAGCTGAATGAGAAATGGAAGCGTAGTTCATAAATGGAATAGCATTCAGCTTTTAAATGAAAGAAAATTGGTGTAATTGCTTCTAATGCATCTTGGGGTCATTGTACTAATAGAACAAAGACAGTCTTAAGAAGACAATCCTGTTTGAGCCCACTTAAATATCTGTGATCTTTAAGCAGTTAAATTCCTAAAGACAACAGGATGAACAGCAGAGTTCCCAGAGGCTGGACCAGGCGGGTGAAGAACAATCAAATGAGTATAGTGCTTCACTTCTGTAAGATGAAAAGACTTCTTGAGAGAAAAGACTTCTGAAAAGTATTTACAATACAATATGAATGTACTTTACTGAGCTGTATATTTAAAAATGAGTAAGATGGTAAATTTCACATCATGTGTATCCCTCCTACCATAATTAAAAATTAAAGAAAAAATGTTTGGCTAGCCTTTGGGAATGAGTCATATTTAGCAGCAAAAGAAGAATTCTGTAGTCTTTTGTTAATTCTACTTCCTCCAAGAGTTGATCTACTGGAAGGCCTCAGACAACAAGCAAGTCTTCGTCTGCTGCCAAACTCCAATACACAATGGTACCCAACTGGTATCTTCTGAGTGGGGATTGGGAGCAGACGTTTGAAGGAAGGACCTTTGCTGTGAATGGACCACAGCCAACAGCTTCCAGGTTCCACGTAAACTATGCTGGAGAATAGCTATTAACAGATTCGCCTCCAGTAAAAGGGCAGTTGAAAAATATTCTGTCCCATGTTCCTTAAAGGTCATTCATTGTGTCTCCCACTCTTAGCAAATCAGCCCTTTGCTTGGCACGTGCTATGCCAGTGTACATATAATTATATAATCCCACAGGCAAACCATCTCCCCAGCTGTAACTGGAGACATGGAAGTCTGACTGGAGTGTTTAAGTCTACATCCTGGGACCTCAGATCTAGAGCACTAGCTCTAGACTTTCCTTCATCACCTTTGGCTTTATCTAGAAATCTCTGATTCCTTTGGGAATATATACCTTCTACCTATCTTCCAGACCCAATCTGTTCTTTCTCCTGTCTATCCTCTCTCTTCTCTGAGCTCTTGTGAATCACTTTAAACCCCTTTCTCTGACCATTGCTTTCATCTACACAAACCTGACCACAGGCCCATGGCCTCTTCTCACCCATTCTACCACAAGGGCAGATTATTTCCTCTACCTGCTTGCTTTTCTTTTTGAAGACCTTATGGTTGGTCTTTCCTGACTAATAATAAGAGCATTATTCTTAGAGTCTCTCTGCAACTATCATTTTCTGCCATACTCACACCCATATGATTTTGTTAATATTTACATACGTACTTATATGTCCTGTTTCTCATCACTAGGACAGATTTACTAGATGAGAATGGAGTCTGTATTCCTATACGTTGCTTCATAAGGAACTGCATCATTGCATAACAGGTGTTTAAAATATTTTCGAACAAATGAGCACATGTCTTTACGTAAAATTTAGCAAAGCAGTACATAAGATGGTACTGTTTATAGTGTTACTGAGAAGCAAGGACTCCATGGAATGTTAATAATTTTGTGCAGAAAGAAGCCATTGCTAAGTAAAGTTGAACAGTTTTCCCTTCAGGATTTCTGAGACCTTGTTACACTTCAACAAGATGCGCTGCAGCAGTCCATGGCATTGGCATCCTAGAAACCTTTTCCCAGGGTTTTATACATCCTGACACCCACAGTAATGTTCTCAGACATGCCAGGTTGCCCTCATGAATTCTCACTGGTAGTTAATCCCTTTGTATTCTGTGTTCTCTGGTTTTCTAATAGTTTTATAGCTCAGGTCTAAGGTTTGTTCTGATGACAGACTTTCACCCTCAAAAAACAAATCATTATATATTTATATAAAAGGTACCTGTGCTGTCAAAAGTACTCTATGCCATAAGAATACAAGTTCTGTCCCCTTTAACACATCTATTCACTAATTCTGTCCAGCAATCTAGAAAATTACTGAACATGGGAGTAGGGCAAAGTTTAGTCAAACTGAAAATATCCAAGCTCACATAAAACAGGAGTTGGTAGGAATCCTGGCTAATGGCCATGAAAGACGTAGTTAGAATTTCTGTACTGTCCTTAGAAGGGGAAGCCACAGATAAGCAGGACAGATCATATATAGGGATGGAGTTATGGAATCATACATACAGAGAGAAAGGAATCCTTATCACTAGAGCAAACGCCCATGTTCTTAGTTTCAGGAGCAGGTCAGGACTCATCCCTTACCTGGTCAGCCATCAGCTTCAGTTCCAGTCAAAGGCCCATTAGATGGCAACACTTGTCAACTGTAATCAAAGTGGTGAACTCTCGTCAGGCAGAGGCTGGGAATCAGTCATGCTGAGCACCTACTATGCACCTGACCCTGTTCATTCCCTATCTGCTTTATCTACATGACAACCAAAAGACAGATTATAACCTTATTTTTTACGAATTATATTTACAATTTAAAGGGAGAGGGGGCAGGGAGAGAGAGCTGGAATTGTCCACAGAGAGGCTCAAGATCAGGTAGCTGGCAAGTGATCAAGCCAGCTCTTCTGGATGAATGACAATAAGCTATACAGCACAGCAGGGCCTAACAGTGTGAAAAGACAGGAACAAACTCAGCCAAAGGGAGTCTGGGACTGAAGGATGCAAAGAGTAGACCCCTCAACTTCTCTAAAGATCTATGTTCTTTCCCTAGACCTAAGCAAGTCAGATGGGCGCTGTAGGGCTGGAGAATGGAAGAAAATGGGAACATTTGGAGGTTTACACCAACCCTACAGAAACATAAAACCCAATTCTAAGAAAGGAGACAGAGGGAAGGTGGAGATAATGGGTGTGAAAACTATAGAATTGGCTAGTTCTTCTTCTCCTTCTTCTCCTTCTTTTGTCTCCTTCTCCTTCTCCTTCTTCTTACTCTTCCTCTTCTTTTCCTACTCCTGCTCCTTCTCCTTCTCCTCCTTCTTCTAAAAAATAAGTGTGCTTCTTGACATCTTGGCAAAGAAGCAAGCCCCTTGGAGTGAAGAAGAAATTTAGAAAAAATGGCATAGGTACAATGAATAATTATTTACTGTTTTCTGGTATGTGCTAAGGCATTTGTTTGTGATGGCAAGGAATATGCAAAGAATTCCATTTTCAGAAAACTTGCAGTAGAGTGTCAAGGATGGATGGAATTGTCTCCAGTGTGTAAATACAGGGAGTACCAGGGCATCATAAATTACTAAAGGCTTTCACAAAAGTGTGTCTGGACATGTCAGGAAGTCCTCAGATAGGAGATAAAATAAATGATGCTTTGGAAGATAAAGGCAAAACATTCCAAAAAGCATAGAAGGTAGGATTAGTCAGTTTGGGACCTGGAGGGCAGATACAAAACTTGCAGAGAGCAGGTGGGAAAGATAAGGTCAAGTGAGTTTGTAGTGAGCTTCAGATGCTAGTCTATGAACCTTGAACACTAACATCTAAGCCCTAAATATTTACAGACAGAAGGGCACCAGATCACAGGTATATTTTCTGAGCTCAAAGTAATTGTAAGACACAGACAAGGTGGCTCCAAGGTAGAGTCAGAAACAAACATGGAGTCCAGTGAATAGAGGTTTTACCTTCTCAAGGCACCTATGTCTCTGGAGTTTTCCTTGGAGTTTTCTCAATACCCATAGGTCCTGTGTTTTGAGAAGGGCTGATTCCAGGCCATTTCTTTCCAAAGATACACATCAATGATCTGCCCATGCAAAGCAATCTTTCCATTCACCACAGAATGGTATAAAATAAGTTATTTCTGGAGGAGGAGGAAATATGAGATCCAGTGTTTGCACCTTTCAAAGAATTATTGCAAATTATGCATATTCTTAGCATTGGAAACAATTGGAGGGTAAGCTTAGAGCACTGGAGGCCATTTTGATAACACTATGAAAAGAATTTTTAAAAACCTGAAAAAAAAAAACGAGAAAAAGTCAATGGATTGCAATTGAGATTTCTAAACTGTTCGAATCTGAGAATTTGGCTGTGCCTGTTATGTGTGTCTGGAAAATTTTTAAAGAGCCAAAGCTAGTAAAAAGACAGGAAAGAGACAGCTGGTGGATTGATGGTCAGAGGTGACTATTGCACATTGTACAACTCCCCCCTCCCCCACCTATTTCCTTGCAAGCTCTGTGTCTAACCTGATTGATATACATTGAAGGACACTGGACATGAGGGTGTCAGGCATTGGAAGAGTAAAAGCAAAGCCACTGGGGTGAGTTCATGCAATATGTCTAAAGCCACTGTAGAAGGCCATTTTGGCAGCAGCCAACTGAGCAAGAGGGAAAGCAATAGGTCAGAGGTCAGGCTGTGGAAAGCCTTGTCTGTCTGCGAAGGCTACTACTCTCTGAATGAAGGGGATCCATTAGAGAATTTTGAGTCGAGAATGACATGATGCAACTTATGTTTAAAAGGGTCACTAGGTCACACTGCTGAGAATAGACAGAGCAGGACAAGGGTCCGAGGCCAGGAAGTGAACTGGGAAACAATAAAAAGCCATGTTGGGCTAAGCCAGTATGACTAGAGATTTTTCCCTTGTCTAGATGCCAATCCATCAGAAATAAGACCCTGAGGTAGGGTGGTGGCTGACATAAGGTGAGGCAGGAGCTGTCTCTGATGAGAGGACACAGGAAGGAAATATCAGGTAGGGAGACAAAAAGCTCTTATGGAGAAAGGAGAACCAGAAATCAATTACCATCTCATTTAGGACCAAGAAAAGGTGGCATTCCATCACCTGTACCAAGATGTGCCAAGAGGTACTGGGCCAGTGTAGAAGAGCATCCAAGCAGCCCCAGTATTCATGAGTCAAGGATACTGGTGGCTTTTATCATCCAGAATCCAGGTCCTTGTGATGTTAGTGCAAGAAAGGGGGAGGGTATGTGTAGGTGTCTACACAGAGTATATGGAAATGCAGGCAACTGTGGTGCTTGCAGGCAACTGCGGTGCTCTAGTTACCTTGGACTTGAGAACAAACTTGGGACCTACTAGATATTCTCACTGGACTTGACTGAAGAATCTCCTCCCGACCCCCATAAACTAGAGCCTGTCGCTTTTGCTTTTCCGCCATGATCTTACAAAGGTTTTAATTTTCTTTCTTTTCCTTCAAGGGAACTGAAAATCCGGCTATGTGCTCAAATGAGTACTGAAAGGGAACCCTGGCTGTCTAAGAGAGTTGGGAGGTTATAGCTGTGTGTAAATTTCAGCGGCAAATATGGAACCATAGTTGGTTGGCTGTACATCCAGAGGGTCTTCCCCCGGGGTCAGCAGGTTGCTCTTGCACATAGAATGAGTCAGAATTGATCTTGTGTTTAGCATTTACCAGATGTTCTCAAAGGAAGCTTCCTTTTCCTCTTCAGGAGTTTCCTTTGCTCAATTCATCACCTTGCTTTGGTTCTTCTCTCCCCAACCCTCTGGCAACTTCTTCCAAGCTTGCCCTCCACATCCTGGCTTTAACTTTAGATGTGCACATCTCTTCGCAGGTTTTCTTGTTCACCTCTGCAGCCCTGCTGCCCATCTCAGCACACTGAATATAGTTCATGCTCGATAAATTCTGTTGAATGTTGCTGAATGAATAAGTTATTGGTATTGATTGCCACAGCCTTGTTCTTTCTCGGCAACACTTCTTATCTGCCCTGTGTCTTTCTCACCACAGGCCAAACTATGGTCCAGGAAGGTACCTAAGAGCCTGGATTGTCCTTTCAACCTCTACAGTTCCATGCTAAAGTGGACAGTGTCTTCAACTCACGTTTTGACATGTGTAGATATATACTTTGCTTGTCATAAAATGGAATGCACACACACATGCACACAAACACTGAATACTTACTAATTTAAAGGATGTATGCTAACAGCTGAGGACTCTGAAATAATGATGCTCCCCTTACCCAGGAGTTAGGTGGTAGGGACTGTCCTTCACCATTGCATCAGTGACTTCACCTGTGTGGACTCAGAAGCCACATTTCCATGTCTCGTCTAGAATGGAACTTCTGCAGGTCCTTTTCAACTCATATAATTAATGATTAGTACAACTGAAGACTACAATACAAAAGCTTTTACAAAACAAATGAGCGGCAGAAAATAAAGTCGTATAACAGTTGATTCCTAAAGTCAGGATGGGATTGGTAATAAAACCTTATTTATAGGGTAATAAGTGGACCGATACACAGTTTATGCAATACCTACATAATAATTAATGGAATACCCTGCCATATATCATATCATGTCTAGCACAAAATACTCTAATAAGAATTTTCTAAGATAACTTGGATAATCCAATATCGCAATTATCTAAGACAGCAATCGGCAGCCATGTAGGCTCCTGAGCAGTTTTATTGTGGCTAGTGTGCTTGCGCAACCAAATTTTTAGTTTAGCATAATTATTTTATGCATAAATAGCTACTCATACCTACCAGCTGCTGCTTACAGAACAAATATGGACACTAATAATTGCCAGAATTTTGAACAAAGCCATGAGGCGTGGCATATCCAGACAATAGAATACTGTTTAGCACTAAAAGGAAATGAGATCCCAAGGCCTGAAAAAAATCATTGTAGAACTTTAAATGTGCCTGAATTTAAAGCTGAATAATCAAATCTATATTGTTATACTTTATAGTATGGCTATATGACATTCTGAGAGAGGCAAAACTAGCAACAATGAGAAGACTGGTAGCTATCAGCAATCAGGACAGTAAGAACTAGGCAGAGCCCAGGATTTCTAGAGCAGTAAAATCTACTCAGTGCAATGATGCTTGGCACAAGCATAAGATGGGCCAACAACAGAATGTATAGCACCAAGAGAGAGCTCTTAAGTAAGGCAGATTATGACCTTTGAGGAATTAAGACATATCACTATATCCTCATCAAGAAGAGCTGTCAACAATGGAGAGAGATTACACAGGTAGAGGGATGTATTAGTTGCTTTTTGTTGCTATATTAAAGCACCCTGACCAATAGCAGCTATTGGAAGAAAGCCTATTCTGGTTTATCATTCCAAAGAGAGACTCCGTAATGGTGGAGAAGACATGGCAGCCGGTAGCCAAAGCAGGAAGCTGAGAGATCACATTTTCAACCACAAATGTGAAGCAGAGAGAGTGAACTGGAAACAGGGAGGGTCAGTAAACTCTCAAAGCCCTCTCCCAGTGGCAGTCATTCGCCAGCACTGTTCTTAACTCTAGTAGGCATCCACCTCCCAAACAGCACCACCAACTAGGGACCAAGTTTACAAACATGTGGGCCTATAAGGGACATTTCTCAATCAGTCACTTCAGGGTATATGGGATGTCACTTTAATTTCAGCTTAGTTTTGATGTACCGAAATTTGCCCTAAAGACAAAGCCTACTCAAAACAAACAAACAAACAAACAAACAAACAAAAGAAGGAAAATAGAATGCATAAAAGAAGGGGGAGTTGAAATTAACTCGAGAGTCAATTGTATATGAGTATCAGGAGCTGTGTTTTCTAGGAGCCAAAAGTTCAAGAGCTATCCTTCTGCCTATGGTGTCGGAGATAGATGATTTTTTTTTTAATAAAAGGAAAGATAGGGTCAAGTTAGTAGGTCTCTGGGCTCAAGTTGGGAAAGACCTTGAATACCAGGCTCAAGTACCTAAATGTATTCATCATCCAATTGAATCCTTGGAGGTTTTCGACTAGACTGATGAAATATCCAAAAAGTGTTTTAGAAGTATTAATGTTCTAAAAAAGCCTGCTATTTGGGACTTGAAGTTCTTTGAAGGTCAGATTATGTCTTCAAGTTAAATTATGTGAGGTTCTTGATATCACATCAGGAAATCAAAAGTGCTTAAAACAGTTTAAATCAAATAAATAGATAGCTTTGCTTGGGATCATGCTGCTTTACAAGAATCTTCCATTACCGATGTGGTATGTCCCATAGTGCCTGGAAAATTACAGGCTTTTAGGGACTCCTGCTTGATGGATTTGTCTAAATGTGCGCAAAGGACATGCACAATGTAGACCACATCAGCCCTGGAAACTCAGCATTCAGAATGCTTAAGTATGGAGAAAACATTTCCATTTGTGCTCTCCTACAGTGCTCTATCTTCAAAGGTCCCCAGATTTATTATTTCATCAACAGATCGGAGAGGGGAGTTTGTATGAGATCAAACAAACATGCGTACGATGGGAAAGCTGGCAGGTGACAGTGTATAAATTGCCCGATGGAAAATGTCAAAAGTTGACATCAGAGCAGTAGGAGGGTAGGAGCACACAGAATTGAGAACAAATGACCATGCCTTTCTGGGAGCCAATTCCTTATACAGTCTGGCTAATGCATTGCAAGAAACTCGGGACTCAAACACCCACTGGGAATCCACTGAAAACCATTAACTCAGAATATGTCCTTTATTTAACAAAAGAAAGCAATTTTAAAGCAGGTCTTTATGTCTACGCTGTATCTCATTTCCCTTGTTATCTTCCCTTTCTTCTCCAGTCTCTACCTCTCTTTCACAGACACACATGCATGCACACAGACACACTCCCAGACACACACAATCCCACATGCTTTCTTCTGATCTACCCTGTGTATAGCCTCTTGTCTCTTTCACGTCTAGCCCTTTACATCTGCCTGCCCAGTCTTTCCAGAGTAGCATCTCAATAGCCAAATCATCTTCCAGGTAGAGAATTACATCTCTAGGCTCATACAGACTCAGAAACAGATCTAAGGGAGATTGGTAAAGTCTCTGTCACCACGCTCAATGTCCAGAGCAGGACATTATCTTGGGTCAGATTCTTTGAATTTAGGAGTCTATGGTACAGTTAGCGCCACTATTCGACACCACAGTACTTTGGTTTATTTTTGTTGTTGTTGTTGTTTATACAAATGTGGATTTTCTTCTTCCCTAACAAAATGCACTAGAAACATTTCCTTTCTCCTGCACGACAACACAAATTTCATACATTTAAGTCCTTACACCCCTATACAGCAGATGTTACAGAAACTGCATTGCTCAAGGAGGGACGCATATGTGTTGGGAGCTTAGGGACTTTACCAAGGTCTGAACTGTAAAACACAGAGCTGGCAGAAACTCACACCCACCTTTGAGACCCAAATTGGCATTCTACCACAGCACCTGGTCTTCTTCATGGTGACAAGGTGACTGTACCAAGATTAGGCATCATAGGGGCCTGGCAGTGGTGGCGCACGCCTTTAATCCCAGCACTTGGGAGGCAGAGGCAGGCAGATTTCTGAGTTTGAGGCCAGCCTGGTCTACAAAGTGAGTTCCAGGACAACCAGAGCTACACAGAGAAATCCTGTCTCAAAAAACAAAAAACAAACAACAACAACAAAAAGATTAGGCATCATATTTGAATGGGGATTCAAAATAAAAGGTCGCATGGCCTGAAAAATCTCTTTGCACCCTAGAGAGAATAGCTGTGAATTCTAGACTGAAAACATGGGGCCTTAGAAAAACCTCATAATGCCAGCTCCAAATATTATGCTCAGTCATTGTGATTTAATCAATGATCTGTTTATTTTTGTTCTCTATAAGCTCCCTAGCCTCCCAAAGAATGTATAGTTGATATGCTACTAGAATCTAATAAATGTCACTTTATTTCTCAAAAGCTCCCAGCTACCAAGCTCAATAATTTAGAGTTTGTTCTCTTTGTCTCTTCCTTCTAGCTCCCTCTTCTCTTCCCCCTTCTCTCTCCTTTCTCCATCTCAGATGGACACTTTATTTTTCCTATGATGACAGACAGTTGTTTACTTCTCTGCCCAGCACCAGCCGTTGTTCTTTGTCATCTGCCACCTCTCTTTTGGGTGTTCGAAGCAGGCTTATATATCCACTTCGCCGCAGTGCAGTCTGCCTTGTAAAATGGGGCCTTCCTACCCGAAGCGCGCTCTATCACCAGCCCTCCCTGCACTTAACTGTGGAAGAGCGTCCACATAACCTGCAGTTCAGCGATGCAAATGGACCATTTACTCCTTCCTCTTTGGGAATATCCAGCCTCATCTTCCTCAATAAAGTCTGTTCACAGTATCCTATCCTTCCCTTTTGGGGCTAAGTGGGAAACAAAATATACTAAGTTTAATTATTTTAAATAATAAACTCAGTCCATTACTATTGGAGTCAGTATGGGATTCATTTGTACTATTGTAAAAATTTCATTAATTCCACTTGAAGTCTCAGCATTTGGACCCCCCTATTTAGTTAACAAATCTTCTACAGGCAAGGCAGAGAGAATGCTTACTTCCTTATTCAGACAATTTCTCCTGGGATCCTAGCATTCTTCCCCTCCATGTCTGGCAATGTCCTTGATAAACCTCGCTGAAAACAGGGCCAAGAGACTGAGGTGTCCAAAAGCAGTGTTCTCATGCCTTCTCCGCTGACAGTGGCTTCTGGTGTGTTGCTGACAGTACTCACAAGTTATTAACAGCTGAACAGAATGCCAAGCCTTCTGTTCCTAACACATTTCTAACACCTTTCGTAATCCACAGTTGTTATCAAAAGGCATTTGCAGCTGTGAAGAAAGGTGGGTGGGGAGGTGAAATAAATTAATAAATAAATAGTTTCCATTGTAGCTCAGCTCAGCTTGAAATTCCACTGTGATCCAGCTCCAGGTAAGGCAACTGAATCAGGTTTCTTTGTCTTCCCTGCCTTTGTGTAGGAGGACATACTTGCTCATGTCAGTCTAGTAACAGATCCATAGCTATAGAGTATGCTCTGCCTGGAAAGAGACAGTAGCTAACTGGGAAAAGGTTCAGTTGAGATGCGATGTCAATAGGATCTCAACACTTAGAATTTGTGAAGCACATAGTGAATGGTGAAGAATAGGGTATGCCTTCAGTTCCAGCAAGGGTGGAAGAGATCCCTCAGATTTAATCCTAGAATCTACTGTGCTTTCATTCACACTTTACTCCTTCATATGTATGGGGGCAGACTGACTGGAAAGGATTCCATCAAATCAATCAACCCTCCAAAGGAGAGTAATAAAACCAAGTGACAGCACAAAAAGGTTTGACTCATTTCTGAAGATCTGGTTGAGGAAATTTTTGGTAGATACGAAGATTTGAAAATTGTTTAAGTTAGAGTATAAGAAGAAAAACTGAGTGATGGATGGAAACTACCAATGATTTCTGGATACAGCTCGTGAGACAACCACTATATACTCATTTATTGACCGTTCCTTTCTCTACAGGGCTTTGTAGTGAGAGCCAATTGATGACTTTACCTTGAGAGGTCAAAGGTTAGTGAAGAAGTCATTATCATATGGTAGGACTTAGGATATTCCTGTAGGGTGTGTAAGATGTTCTGAAAGTCAATTGAAGTAGACAATAGAAGAGGGATTAGGGAAATTTTCTGGAAAGAAGAGATTCTTACATGATCAGAATCTCAGTGTGATATGGAAGTGACAAAAATAGGATCAAATCCTAATAAGAAAATATTTACATGTTGTGCCAAGAAACTTCACATTTCTCTTGAGCCTCAAAGGAGGAGGCTTTGGGGCAGTAAAGGGTTCGAATGGATTTACAATGTGGAAGGATCAGCCTCACATAAGTAAATGTGGAGAATGTACCCTGGATGGATGGATAAACAGGAATAGAGAGGGGGACCTACTTAGAGACCATTTTACATTTTCAAGTAATAATAGAAAAGGTACTAATCTGGCAAAATAGCAATGCATATACAAATATGGATCATTTGGAGATATTTAGATTTGTATGCCAGGTTTTCTTTATTTAGAGAGAGCCACATAGGATGCTACTGGTGGTGATAAATTTTATCATAGTAACATTTCTTCACATATTCAATGATGAATGAAATTGGAAGTCTAACTAATAAATTGAAAGTCTAACTAATTCGAAGTGTATGTCAGTTATTAACAAGATAGGGTGTCCAGAATACCTTTGCCAGAGATGAAGGCTGGTAAGGACAGGCATTTTCTGTTTGGATCTAGTGAATATATTCCTGCTGAGATTTAAATCAGCTTAAATCATTCCTCTCAGATTCTTCTCTCTTCCAGCCACACTGACTCCTACCTCTGCTTCCAGCAGACTGTGACTTAAAGCTAAAAACACTGATCAATGATTATCTGATATGTTTGAAGTTAAAAAGATGAGGGACGGGACTTACAGAAGTTCCTGAATTCACACCAAAAGTCAAAATTACCCTTGGGAGGACTTTACTCTCAGACTCTCTTTGTTTTTTGCTATGAAGAGTGACCACTGAGAGCATGGGAGGAGACTGTAGTTCCAGCCAGCACGAACAGACTCCAGGGGAAGTGGGACAACAATCCAAGACCTAGTCCTAACCCTATTTTTGTTTGCAAGGAAAAGACAACGCCTACAGTCCTTAAGCATCTGACCTCCAACCAGTCTGATTCTGTTCCCGAAGGGATCCTGCCATGACCTGAGATATCTTTGGTTGCTACAGCGATGACAACCAGTGCTGCAGGCATCTACTGGGCATAGAATGGTGGTGTTAGTGCCCATCTAAAATGTCCCAGATGACTTCGTAATAAAGATTACTCGGACCAAATTTTCAAAATGTTAAGCCCAAGAAACTCCCTCCTAGCTCAATAAATGGTTCTTTTGGTGCCTCGTGCTCACTATCTTTTAAGTACTCCCCCAAGAATACAAATTAAAAGGAATATTCCCAACAGAGACATGTGCCCCATGGGACAGCTTCCGGCTGATGACTTGGGAGATTTGCCTCTGATGATTCTCCCAGCTGCCTTGCCCATCATCAGTAGAGGAACTAGTTTAGGAGAATCTGGCTCATTCAGACTTTCAACATATTTTGTTCATATTTAATATATTTCTGAGTGAATTTTGCTCAGTGTACAGAAGAAGGATCCTCCCTTCCCTCATCCACACTGCCCCTCCCTCGCTCACCTCTAGCTACAACCCTTACATTTTGTTTTTCCTCTTCTTCACCACCTCATGTCCTTCTGGCCCAAAGCTGACAGCTTACTGACCACAGAGCAGACTCGTGCTCTTGGCAAATATTGCCAGGAACTGTTAAGGATGCCCCCCCCCCCGTGTTTATAAACCATCATATGTAATGGTATGCAAACTGGCTTGGCAGATTCTGTGTGAGCCCCTCTCTGATCCCTTCTATACGCTCAGGCTTATACTGAAAAGCTATATCTGGCTCTGAGTCATCCTCACACTGATGCTTCCTTCTAGTCAAAACAAAGCAAACATTTCCAGTAAAGGCAGAAAACAATCGCCATCTCTTTATCTTACACACACACACACACACACACACACACACACACACACACACAGAGAGAGAGAGAGAGAGAGAGAGAGACAGACATGCATACATACACACATGCACACACTCATACACACACACAGACCCACACAAACCCACATACACACTGAAGGTTACAAGCACAGTACACATTATTATCCACACAGACTTTCTTATGGATCCATTTATGTATGAAATAAAGAGGTTAAGGGACAGGCCCATCTAGTGCCCACCCATGGAGGATTGTTTCTCGGACCTGTACAGATGCTAAAATCTGTGATGCTCAAATCTCTTATATGAAATGGTACAGTATTTGCATACTGTGTGGGCGTTTATACACACTTCCCATTTACTTTAAATCATCTCTAGACTCCTTATTATACCTAACGCAATGTAAATTATATGTAAATAGTTGTTATGCCGCATTGTTTAGGGAATGATGAAAAGGGGGAAAAAATCCTGTGCGATTCTTTTCAAATATTTCCAATCTTCAGTTGATTAAATCCACAGGTGTGAAATCTGCAGATTCAGAAAGCAGTCTAACTATCTGCCAGGGCAGAAGGAAGCCACCTCCCCCAGGGATGTATATTAGTTACTTTCCTGTCGCTCTGGTAGATGCCCCAACAAAGAGCAAGTTGGGGGAGAGAGTGTTTATTTTGGCTTGTAGTTGCAGAGTTCTTCATCGTAAGAAAGGCAAAACAAAGGGACTTTAAGGCCAGTCCGGCATTCAGGATACAAAGAATAAAGCAGGAAATGGGGCTAAGTTATGAGACCTTAAAGTCCACGCCCTAGAGACACGATACCAGCTGACGAGCAAGTGTTCTAATACAGGAGCCTATGGGAGGGAGGCATTTCATTTTAAAACCACCACAGGATGCAGCATCCCTGTGTCCTCTGTGAAGCAGCGTGGAACGGCCAGGTTTCTCCTGGTGGCCTATCCCCGTCTGTGCCTATCCTTTCCCAAGGAAATCATGGCAACAGAACATAACCCGACATATTGGGTGTCAAGCCCATGAAGAGGCCACGGAGCCAGAGCAGCTGGGGTCAGCCTGGGAACTCAGGCAGAGATTTTTTTTTTTCAGAGAAGAATTGGTGTTCAAAGAGCAAAGGCTTAAGGTTGTGTTTAAATTATATTGGTGACAAGGGACTTGGACACTGAACTGTCATTAAGTGAGAGTGACAGTGGCCCCATAATGGACTCCATAATGGTATGTGACCTTGAACCTGCATGGGTGAGAAGACCCCAAATATGTTCAATTCACAGAGAAAAGGACCACGAACACATTCCCAGAAGCAGCTCTGGCTGGCCATGTAAGTAGGCAGGGTGTAGGGAGGTAAATGAGTCAACTATCTACTTCTCTGTGAAAATGAAATGTTTCAAAGATTGATTTGCAACTCATCAAGCGAGTGTCTAGGAATTGGAGTCTACCAATTTAGGAGTATATTGTATATACATTTTTACATCTCCCTTTGATTCCTTGTTCAAGCTTCCTGTCTAACCAAGTTGCTACAGAGGCTAATCACTTTGAGGCAATTCCATCCCCCAGACTATACAACCTTTGGAGAGTACTAGGCACTTGAGGCCAGGAGGGAAGCTATATTTCATGCGCTTACCTACCTGTGCCCATGGTTCTGGCTAGTGCTTGGGACTTAATCTGTTCACAGAGGAAAAAAAAGAAGTGGAGAAACAAAAGTAGAAATTACAACTCAATTTCCCAATAGGAAACAACAGAAGAATGCACATTGAAAAAGAAGAGATCTAAAATCTAGGGAGGGAGCATCCATACTTGCAGAGACAGATGCGGGAGACAGGAGAGGGGGCTTGAAGCAAGATTCAGGAAAAATGTATGATCCTCAAATAATTAAAAATAGAACTTCCATATGACTTGGTAATCCCTCTTCTGGGTGTATATCCAACGAAATTCAAATCAAAGTCCCTAAGAGCTCTCTACACTATGGTGTTCATCTCACCAGTATTCATAACATCTAAGACATAGAAGTAGTCTACATGTCCAAAGACAGACAAATGGACACAGAAAAATGAGGTAGATATATACCTAATGGAACACCGTTTGGCCTCCCCAAACCAGGAAATTCTACACTGTTTGACAACATGAGTAAGACTAGGGACATGCTAATTGGAATAAGCCACCCGGAGAAGGACAAATCCTGTGTGCTCTCACTTATCTAAAGTGAGGGACCAAAAAGAAGCCAAATTCACAGAGTCAGAGTGGAGTGGTGGTTGCCATAGTTACCGAAAGCCTATGAGGACGGCGGCTCAATGTGCGTACAGCTGCAGTTATGTGCTGTGGAAAAACTTCTGGAGACTCGGAGTACAACACCATGCTTAACAAAGTTAGCATCTAATCTAACGAAGTTAACAACAATGCACTGCACACACCTAAACACTGACAGGAGGCGCACTCATCCTTTAACTACAGTGCAAATTTCAAAACAAAAGAAATCCTGCCTGTGACTGTTGAGGGAGGTAACCGCAGGACTAATCACTCTTAATGAAGTTGTCAGAAAGCAAAAAGCAGGTAACAGCAGCTGCCAGACAAATGACTGGAAGGGAAGGGCTTCTGGGCTTCCAGACCTGGCAAATAGACACGGCAGCATAAAAGCTAGAAATTTCAGAAACAGCAGGAATTGGGAGCTGGTGTGGGGATAGCAAGATCACCTGGGGACAGAAGAGTGCCGGGTGCTCAGGGGTTATCTGCAAATGTGGTTCCCCAGAAGCTGAGGTACTTCCTCAGAGGCTGAGTTGCTTCCCAAGTCTTTGCCTTGTGACCCCTGCTCAGGGTGGGTGGCTCCAATACAGGCATTCGGTGGGAGGCCCAGTTCCTGAACTCAGAAGCTGCCTTGCATCTCCACCCCAGTGTCGTACCCTTCCGCGTGCTTGCACGGTCTTTCCCCTGACTCGGTTGGACTATCAAGTGTTTCTTGGACATGCTTATACATGTCCCCTATACATGAAGTGCTGTTCTCCTTTATCCCACAGGATGGATCTCAACAGAGCTGTTCTGTCCTCTGGATACTAAAAACAAAACACTCTAGAATAGACTATGGGGGAGAGGCAAGAGTCAGGTGTCAGATTGACGCCTTTCCCTCCAACTCTCGTCCTAAGCAAATTTCAGGTTTTCTTAGCACGAACTCCTTTCTTTGTGGGTGAGAAAGACGATACAGATGCTGATTGGCTTCAGCTGTAGTCCAGTGGAGTGACATTTGGAAAGCAGATTTCATAGGGAATGCTCTTCTACTGAGACTTGGTATGGCGCCTTCACATTACAGCCCTGGGTCTATCAGAGTCCCAAGCTTCTCCTTCTCCGTTCTTTCTCTTAGCATTCTCCACCCTACAAATCTCTGCTCTAGGAAGGGCACTGAGTGTGGGAGGTGCTTGGGGCTACGGAAATGGGGATCCAGAGGATAGGACCAGGATGCAGCCTGCAGGCAAGAGTGATGTTTTATCACTGGCCATATCTAGAATTCTGACTTAGCTAGCGGGTTCTAGACTGAGAGGGAAACAGAATGCACTCCCTCGTTCCTTCCTCCCTTTTCTCTTTCCACCCCTCCCTCCTCCCCTCACACCCTTTCTTCTTTCCTTGTTGTTTTCATTTCTCTTAGCAATCTGGTAGTAGAAATGGCACCTGCTTTTCCCCACCAGAAGCCCAACAAAATACAGCTTTCATCACTTGATAGTGTACATGTGCAGCCCATGCAGAGGTCCAAAAATCAATGTGCATTGATTCCTAAGCTAGGAATTCATAAACTTCTTTAAGGTCATGGATTGATTTTTTTTTTTTTTACTTTCAGTTTTTTTTTTTTTTTAAACGTGAGACTTTAGACCTTTTCCTTCATTTCTGGGCCCTGCTCATCTTCTCATCTGCAGGGACGTATGCCCTGCCTCACCTGTGGGCCCTGCCAGGTCTTCTTGGCACTGCCTGCAGGGAAGAAGGAGGGAAGGGAGGGAGGGAGAGAGAGAGAGAGAGAGAGAGAGAGAGAGAGAGAGAGAGAGAGAGAGAGAGAAACGGAGAAAGAGAGGAATGGAGAGATTCTCATGTTACCTGGAAGCATCCATACCTGGCCTACATCCCCTGGATTAATCCAATAAGGAAACAAAGGGATCTGAAGACAGAGGCCCAGAAGCAAGCACAGAGATTGGAGCCAACTCATCAGTTCTTTCCAAGTCAGATGTGGGGAACAAGGAGTTTAATTTGAAAGCAAAGGCCAAGACCAAATGGGGACCTCATCCCGGCTTCTTTTGCAGTGGTACCACAAGAGCACTTGGGTGGCTTCCAACTTGGAGCACAGGCTGCCTCTCCAGTGGAGCTTCCTACCAGAAGCAAATCAAGACCTGCTTTGTCCCCCGATCATCTGGGGACCCTCCTGACTGTGAGAAATTAGCTTATGTTCCTCTGAAGGATGGCGAAGCACCTCCTTCGTGAGAACTCTTGTGATCACCAGCGGGATGAGATGGAAAACGCATGTTTTTAGACTGCAAAGCATCGAACCAGTACGGGATAATTACTACTCCCGGGCTCTAAACCTTCCCTTCTTTATTTAGAATCAAAAAGCTTAAGGGAATCTATGAATGGCGTGACTGGTGGGCCATCCTGTACTCCTTCCTTCCGTCTTTCCTTTTTTAAAGTGTTGTTTGTGGTGGTGGGGACAGTCCACATGCAATCTACCTTCTTGGTCGACTGTCACGTGGGGAACACGCTGTCATGATCTAAAGGCACCGCGGAGCCCAGACAGATCCCTGGTGCTTATTTACCATGGACACCTGAAGTCTTCCACTTCTTTTTCCGCCTTGGCAACCACCATTCTGTTCTTCCATGTGTATGAGGCTCTCAGATACCCCCATTTAACGTGGAGATGTAACCATGCAGTGAGCAAACCCATTTCTGGGCCTTTCTCCTGAAAGAGTTGAGGTAAGGACTGCCCGGGTACAAGCAGTGTTATCCTAAATATCCAAGACACTGAAGCAATGTCAATATCAACGGTTGGGTGAGCGGCTAGAGAAACTGAAGCACTGGCCCACAATGGAATATTTCAGTCTTGAAAAGGAGGAGATGGGGTTATCCATGACAACAGAGGGGGAGCTTACGCTAAGCACAGGAGGACGTGGGCGTGGGGTGGGGAGGTGGTCTTTTAGTCAATACTATGTCAGAAGCTGTCAAGTCGACTCCATAGTCAAATGTCACCGAAGTCACATCCCAGTGTACTACTTATTAATTGTTACCTGGCAACCTCTCCTGCCGGAGGTCTAGTCTTCATCATTCATAAAATGAGGAAGCCACGCCCACCTGTGACGCTGCACAGATACCATGCCAGATACATAGATAACCTGTGAGCAAAGCTAGGCTTAGCGGCACCACATGGATGCCCTGACCACCACTGTGTCTCAGAAGATCAGACCAGCCAGCTGGAGAGCTCTGGTGAAACTGAAGAGGGAGCCAAGCCTTGGTCAGGCCAGCCGCCAAGGCCTCGGATTTCCACTCACTGGAGGCCCTGCCCAGGCAGCTCTCCTTGGCACCACCAGCTTGCAGTTGGTCCTCCTGGCTTTCCAGGGAGCCAGGGGAGCAGAGTCTCTGGTCTGGCTGTCTATGGATCACATGATGCTGCTAGTGTCAGGCTGCTCAATTAGCAGCAAATCAAGATGTTCACATGGTGCCGGGACGCCTCAACGAGCCAGCTCCCCACCTCGCTACGGAGGGCGGCAGATTGCTCCTGTGCTGGCTACAAACTTCCTGTCAGCCTCGCAGGCCTCTTTGTGGAGCGCCAGCCTCCTCTCTGGATCACAGTCCTTCCGCTTTGGCTCTGGTCCTGCGCGCTGTCAGCCCCTGGCCCTGGGAGCAGCGGGGCTCAGCTGTGCCAGCCAACAGGAGCCCTCTCATTAGTTGACGCCCCCTGCTGGCTGGTGGCGGCAGCGCCGTCAGGGAGCCTGGCTTCTCTGGCTTGGGCTGAGTTGTCCCACCCCTCCACTAGCCTACTAACAGCTTCTGGAGCCTAAACGAATAACCCTGAAACTGTGTAATATGATAAGCATCTCACATCCAGAGTAAAGAACAGAGCCCTCCTGACTGTTCCATGCACAGGCTATGAACATTCACAGTTCATAGGAAATGGGGCTATTCTTGACGACCGAGATGAAGCTTACGCTGAGTGCGGGAGGACATGGGCGTGGGGTGGGGAGGTGGTCTCCTCCATCCAGTCTCCATCCATACAATTGCTAAGAGTCTTGTGGAAAGAGAATATTGGGAAGAAGAGCAGTCCTGAAGAATTATTTGGCTTACCCCGGTGATGCCCAGTCCAAGACAGACTCAAGGGTCCTGTGTCAAGTACATTGGAGGAAGGAGCCCACCCAGCACCCAGCCCCAGCCCCTAGAAGCAGAGGGCGGAGCAGAGAGCAAGGTTCACACATAACAGGGAGTGGATAGACAGGGCGGAGGTGTATGCGGCTCAGCAGTAAAGCACAGCATTGGTAGTTCCTGGGTTCAGTCTACAACAGCTCCCCAAAGAAACATGTAACGGGACAGGATGCGTGTAGAAACGGCTGATTGTTACCTGACTTGCAGAGTAAAGGACCTCTCAGCGGGGTGAGCACCCCCAGGCAGATATCTCATCTCAGAGTTTGAAGAAAACAAGTTTAAAACGAACTGGCGTAGCCTTCCAGGAACTATGAACCTCAGAAATCCAGACGTCTTTAGTGGAGTCCTCGGGAAGCACAAATGGGAGAGTGGAAAAAAATACACTCCTACCTGTGACTCTGCAGGTGGAGACACCTGAATGCTTCTCACAGAAGCAAACCGTGATACACAAGGCCATTCTCCCTTCTTCAGATCTCTGTCTTTATCTTTTCAGGGAGACCTCACAGTACTCAAAGACACTCAGCATCCAGCATCCAGCACCCAGCATCCAGCATCTAGCACTCAGCATCCAGCACCCAGAACCCAGCATCCAACACCCAGCATCCAGCACCTAGCATCCAGCATCCAGCACCCAACATCTAGCATCCAGCACTCAGCACCCAGCACCCAGCATCCAGCACCTAGCACCCAGCACCCATCATCCAGCATCCAGCATCCAGCATCCAGCACCCAGCACCCAGCATCCAACACCTAGCATCCAGCACCTAGCATCCAGCACCCAGCACCCAGCATCTAGCATCCAGCACCCAGCACCCAGCACCCAGCACCCAGCACCCAGCATCCAGCACCCAGCACCCAGCACCCAGCATCCAGCACTTAGCATCCAGCATCCAGCACCCAACATCTAGCATCCAGCACCCAGCACCCAGCACCCAGCATCCAGCACCCAGCACCCAGCATCCAGCATCCAGCACCCAGCATCCAGCATCCAGCACCCAGCACCCAGCATCCACCTTGGAGATGAAAGTCTCCTTGCTCCTATGTATCTGATGACCGAGCAAGGGCAACTCTGTTAGTTCTTGGGTGTCTGAAGAGGTTACTTCCATGGTAAAGCCCTACAGGATCAGTTGCCTAAACTTCTCCATGAAATTCTGTTTTCTCTTCTCTCACCCTCTTTCAGCATCCATCACAGAGCTTGCTAGAGCTGCTTCCTGGAGCACGCGCCTCTGTGAAGTTCTAAAAGGACCGTGGAGAACCCTCAAAGGGAAGTTCAGATTCACGGTCGGGCTAGGAGGTGATGGCCTGCCTCAGTGGCTCTGTCACAGCCCATCTGGAAAATGGCGCTGTGAAGTGATTCTCTTTACTTTGAGCGAGAGCATACGGAGGATGTAGACGAGCAGCCTCTCCATTTCTCCGCTGTGGGAGGCGCCTGGCAGTGTCAAGGTTCTTAGTGTATTGTTCTTAAAAGAGAGAGAGAGAGAGAGAGAGAGAGAGAGAGAGAGAGAGAGAGATATGAACTCCATTTTCGACAGCGTACTAAAGGTACTAAAGGTACTAAAGACTTCTTTAGTACTTTCTTCAGACTTTCTTTGTCTAAGGATGGGACGAGCGAGTATTTTTTAAAATAAGGTTGGGTGTTAGACCCTCAAAATTCTGATAACTATTTGAAAATTCTCACCAGAAAAAAAAAACTATGCACATATACAAGAAAGTTTTCCAATAGCTGGTGATTTCTTGTCCCTCAAAGGCAGATGCCCTAAAGCACCCCGAAGACGGGGCTGAACACTGAGGAGTCATCTGGCCTGGCGTAGCCTGGGTCTCATGCTTGTGACCAGCTCCAGGGTCTTCAATAGCTGTGTGGCCCCCTACCATCCTGAGGACATCTGGAAGCGTCAGGCCAGGACTCCGGAGCCCTGGCCAACATTGTATAGACAGATGTTTCAGGTGAGGAAAGGTACCAAGAAGAGCATCTCTCTCCAGCCAACGGGACTTCCTGCCTTCCTCTCTCCCTTCTCTGGCTACTGGATTTTCTCCAAAGGCAACAGCAGGCACCAATGGCTAATTGCTCCAAAATAGCTAGTCTCCATTTCAGGGTGCTGCTTGCGTTTGCTTTAGTAGTTGGCAAATGAATCCTCCTAGGGATTATAATAACCCCATCCTGGCTGTGTTCCCTGGAATCTTGGCCTCTTTCCCTGGCACTTGTCCCAAAAGGGTTGGAAATCTCTGAGTATTTATCCCCTTGAAGATTCCCCGTGCTGGCCTGGCTCCTGGCCATTCTGCACACAGAAGGCCAGCTTCCTCCCTTCCTCCACAGATCAGACCCTGTGCTGGTTTTCCCTGTCACCCCAGCTTTCTGCTCAGGGGGCCCAGCCCCGTTTCCAAGAGGCTGCTCTCTTCTCACTAGGGCTGGCAATCTGCCCATCTAAGACTAGTGCTCCATCTTCCCTCCTCACTGTCCTCTCTGTTGGTGAGGTTTTCATCCTTTGTGGCAGATCTTCTTTTTCCCTCCAACACTATCATTTTCATCAAAGCCTGCAGCACTGAAGGGAAAAGGGGAAGCCTTCTCTGTCTGAAGAGAGACATGAGCAAGCAGTGGAAGAGGAAAAAAAAAAAAAAAAAAGACGAACAAATGGAGAGATCCCGCCCTCAAAGAGCTGATTGTCGGTTCTTCCTTCCTGATAACAAACACTTGATTTCCCCAGCAAGGGATGTGCTGACATTTTGTTGCTGTGCCTCAGAATATTATCGTAGACCATTTGTTAATGATGTCGAGTTATCAAAGCACAGAGGAGGGTGCAGTCAAATTTTGAACACTTGTCAGGGGATGTTTCTGATTTTCTATGCACCTGTTTCTCCCCACGTGACTCTGAGTTCTACAAAGACAGAAACTAGATCTGAAAATCCCATGTAGCTACTCTTGTCTCCTCCCAAGCCCCATTCACCGAAGAAGATGCTGAGCTAGGTGTACTCAGCAGAAGACGGGAGGCTTTGAAGCTCATTGTTGTTGTCTGACTCGTGATGGTCAAGCTCACCTAATTTCATCATTGTTGTTGAATCATGACATTCAAGCTCACGTAATTTCAAGAAAATTCTTTGCAGAGCATTGAATTCTACAGTCCTATGTCCTACGTGGCAATGCCGCTTAGAATGTGGGACCAAGTGTAGAACAGAGGTGGCCTTATAGGACATCTCATTTCACCGGGTCCTTGGCCACAATCACAGTGGGGATTGGCCGAGTGGGTGGAGAGCTGGATCCTAGCATAGCCAGCATCATTTCTGGAAAGCACACAGGGAGTGGGCTTAGTGCTATTCTTGTGTAGGAAGCACAGCATGTTTTCTTTAAGCCAATCCTACCCAGTGCTATGAAACACTTGAGAAAGTTCTTAGCAGCTTCCGTCCAAGAGCATTTGCTTGTACAGAGAAGTGACTGAGCCAACCAAATAACCCTAGCCTCGAAGATGCCCCTTTGCCTTCAGCTGCTCTACAGCTTCTGCTTTCTGATCCAGGCCTACCGTCTAGTCAGTAAAACTATTGTGATGTCTGTCGCCTATTCATGGCCTTTCCCAAGTCACCATTGGCTTTCACTGGCAATTCAAAGACAATCATAATAAAGAAACAATAATTAAAGCATCCCATAATAGATCATATAAAACCTTTATATGGCTGAAAAACCAAGTAAGTACCATTTTAACAAGAGAGAAGAGGGTGGGCCAGCTCAGACTGAGTGTTTGGGAAAGGAAACTGTTTCCAAGCAGCCATTGTGAGTTCTCCCAGTTGAAGTGATGTAGACAGTCATTCGAGCCAGGAGGACTTGTGCTATGGAACAGACTGCAAACTCGGTGAGAAAATAGGAGACCCCACACAATGGCAAGGTTGAAATTCAGTCAGAAACTGTTTGGTGAAATCAGACACTTAAAAGAGATAACACGTGAAGAAAATGGATACACTTTCATTCACCAGGGTTGGGCAGTCTCTGCACAGGAAAGGGACCAATCTCCTTGAGACTGGAAAGCACCAGAGACATTATAAAGGGTACTCCTGGCAACTCCCCCTACCCAGCCCCTGCCACCAAAACAAACAAACAAACAAACAAACAAACAAACACAAACTTCCTCATGGTAGCTCCCTGGGAGCTGCCACAAAGCCTGGGAAATGCAAGTGGTTTATAGCCAGAGAAATGGAGGGCTGAATGGAAAAGCTGAAATGTGTCATCGAAGCTACCTTAATTTGTCTAACTAAGCCTTTTTCTCATCTCCTAGAAAGCAGAAAAACACTTCCCTTGAGGATATAGATAGAACCTAGTGGTAGAACGCAGACCTAGCACACATGTCTACAGTACCACAAATGAAGCAATAGGCCATAACATGTGGCACATAGTGGGTCCTAACAGATGTCAGCCCTTTCCCACGGGATGCTTGAATTACTTAAGAATGGTAGAGCAACCCGGTAAATTGGAAGAATTTGCCTTGTTCTAGGAGGTGAGCGCATTTTTGCTTCCTCTGTGTCTTGCTATCAACCTAAGCACCAACAGGAACAGGCTCCCAATCTCCAAAGAAGCTTGAAAACTCATGGAATAATCACCCTGCTACTCTTTCATCCATGTCTAAGGACAGCGGGGAATAAAAGAAGGGAAGAATTGAGTCACGTAAGGGCATGGGAGAAAGTGTTCAAAAACAGATTATCAGTTGAGTTGATTCGAGAGAGAGAAGAGAGGAGAGAGAGAGAGAGAGAGAGAGAGAGAGAGAGANAGAGAGAGAGAGAGAGAGAGAGAGAGAGAGAGAGAGAGAGAGAGAGAGAGAGAGATTCCAAGCAACAAAAGCAGTGTATAAGGCACAAGGCATGACCCAATCCACACATCATACTTGCAAACACTTTGGAAATGCTTGAAGCTCAGTGAGTGCCGTGAAAGTGTATGAGCGCCCTCCTCCTGCCTCCAGTGTGTTCAAGGCATGCCCTTTGCTGGGTTCCTTGACTCATATACCCAAGGCTCCATCCATAGGATCATGAAGGCCCGGCACACCCGGAGAGTGCTACCTACAGATCAGAAAACTGCAGATCAGATAACTCAAAGAGCCAGGACCAAAAGCTGAGCAACAAGGGCAAGGTAAGGAGCAGGTTGGCTTGGCTTGGCTGTGCCCTCTGGCTTCAGAACTTGAACTTGGGGCAAGGTTGAGAATGGGTAGGTGTGGCTCCAAGCAAGCCTACTTCACAGTTCCTTAATTGAGCTGAGATCCACCCACCCACCCCCTCCTCCCCATTTTTAACACCTTGTAAAATAAAGAGCAGTGTCTTAAAAAGAAAGCCAAAGATGACAGTTGTAGGGTAGAAAAGCTGTGGGAAATCAGGGAGGAACAGAAGGCTCAGGATGCTGCACTGCTGTCAGTAACTCGTGAGGTGTCCGCACGAAAGCACAATAGCTGGGCATGAGGCTTGAGGACACGGAGATGCTGGAGCTAGGAGAAATGGGGGTCAGAGTCTGCAGCAAGGTTTCACACAGTCCTTTTTATGTCTGACCCCTGGGCAGCCGCAGATGGCCCTACCTGTCAGGACACGTTCTGTGGCTACAGGCCTGCCTGCTGTTTGCTCTTGTTTTGTCTTTTTCGTTTCTCTCTGGCACCAGCTTCACAGCCTGTGAGTGTGATGCTGACAGCCAAGAGCTTAGCACTTTGAAGAAGAGAAAGCCTTCCTTAAGACTGCAGAGAGATCATTGAGCCAAGTGAAGTAGAAGGAAAGGCTGTGCCGGTTGTCCACTGATTCCTTAAAGGAGGAGAAATGGGGACTAAAAGAGCCTATTGTCACAGACTGAGCCCATTTCCAATAGTGAAGCAGAATGGTTTAAGTGGTCCAATTCACAGGTCAAGAATCACCAAAATCCTAAACCTTTTCTATCAATAACTAAAAGCCCATCTCTGTCCTCCTGTCTAGACAGAGCTCAGCTCTCTAATCTGCAGATGGGGGATGGTTAGATAGAAACACAGCCCCTTTCAACCTTTCCTGCCTCTGGGGATACCCACCATATTGTTTCCATGGGCACTCTTTGTTAAACCCCTGACATATGTGTTCTTAGCCTATGGGCAACTTAAGTTATGTGACATCAGCAGTCACTTCTGGAGATGAAGATGTATATTGCAAACGGAAGGAGCATCAGTCAGTGCAGGGCTGCCTTACCATTGGCTTTGTAGGTTTTTATGATCATGCAAGTAAGGGAATTCTTGGTAACTAAAGAGGGATTTGTGATCTGCAGTAATAAGCAGGGGCAGGTTATATGGGGCAACCCTACTCCCTCCTCTTGGAATCTGCTATCAGGGACAGTCTCCAACCTTAAAAGTGTCATCCCTCTGGTGTTTGCTTGACATCAGAATCAACTTTTAATTAGCCGAACAAATGTGTTTAGTGTTGCAACAAACACTCTTCAAGACATTCAGATCTAGCTTCGTAACACATTATGGTAGGAAGGTGGGATGGGGGCGGAGGTGGTGGTGGAGAGGCCTAGTAGGAGAGAGTTGCAAAGATTTATCTTTCTAATTATTCTTTGCTTAGGGCTAATATTAAAATTAGTTTTAATTCCCCGAGCACACAGCAGCTCAGGAACATGCTGGGAGTTGGGAAGGCTGGGCTAGGATTTTAAATTTGCTCTGGATAGACACACTCAGGAAAGCAGGCAGGTTGGCAGAGTTAAAAGCAAGCTCTTCCCTCTGTGGGTCTGCCTAAAACCTCCGAGAAGAATCTCTCCTGGCATGGCTATTACCATACTTCACACAAAGATCATGAGACAGCAGCTGCACAGCCTGGTGCCTGATGGTAGACTTGGTTTACAGTTGCAAGTGATCTTCTGAAGGTATTCCATAGCACTTCATTATTGTTTTGAAGTGAAATAACCCCAGATATGCAGAATGAGGGATGATCTACAATTACCAAATAATACAAAATTACTGCAAATCAAGACAGAATCTCATACCTTTTTTTTTTAACCCCCAGTGCCAGGGATGTGTTGTGCTAATGACTTTTGCACCTGCTGAGCATAATTAGTGAGTAATCTGCATGGGTGTGTAATTACTGGGTAAACACATAGTATTTGCCAATAACTTCCTGCTAGGTAAGCACCAACCGAACTAACAGGTAGCTATTAGCACTAACTTTAGATGGTGTGAGGACTGCTCCGGCATTGGCTTAAATTTGAGCTTCGGTAGAAACTTTCTTCAAAAGACTATGAGCCAATGTGTGAGAAAAGTCCATCAGACTTGGAAACATAAACACCACACATCCCAAGACTCTTACTCGTGGCTGAGAGATAATCGGGTTCCCGAGATACAATGTTGACGGAGATACTTGAGGCTGGGTCCAGTTTCTTCACGTATGAAATGGAGATGAACCCATTCTGTGGGTTTTTTTTTTTTTTTTTTTTTTTTTTTTTTTTT
>BDUI01000172.1:125723-139113 GCA_002335545.1 Apodemus speciosus
TTTTCTGGGGTCTAACTTCTTGAGTTCTTTGTATACATTGGATATTAGCCCTCTGTCAGATGTGGGGTTGGTGAAGATCTTTTCCTAATCTATAGGTTGCTGATTTTTTAATTAGATATTTTCTTTATTTACATTTCAAATGTAATCCCCTTTCTGGTTTCCCCTCTATAAACACCCCATTCCACGCCCCCCTTCCCCCTGCTCACCAACCCACCCACTCCCGCTTCCCTGTCCTAGCATTCCCCTATACTGGGGCATCAAGCCTTCTCAGGGCCAAGGGCCTCTCCTCCCTTTGATGTCCAACAAGGCCATCCTCTGCTACATATGAAGCTGGAGCCATGGGTCCCTCCATGTGTACTCTTTGGTTGGTAGTTTAGTCCCTGAGAGCTCTGGGGGTGCTGGTTGGTTCATAATGTTGTTCCTCCTACGGGGCTGACAGCTACTTAGGCTCCTTGGGTCCTTTTCCTAGCTCCTCCATTGGGGACCTTGTGCTCTGTCCAATGGTTTGCTGGGAGCATCCAGTTCTGTATTTGTTGGGTCCTGGCAGAGCCTCTCAGGAGACAGCTATATCAGGCTCCTGTCAGCAAGGGCTTGTTGGCATCCACATTAGTATCTGGGTTTGGTGACAGTATATGGGTTGGATCCCCAGGTGGGACCGTCTCTGGGTGGCCTTTCCTTCAGTCTCTGCTCCATACTTTGTCTATGTATCATCTCCCGTGGCTGTTTTGTTCCCCCCCTTCTAAGAAGGACCAAAGTATCCATGCTTTCGTCTTCCTTCTTCTTGAGCTTCATTTGATCTGTGAATTGTATCCTGGGTATTCTAAGTTCTGGGCTAATATCCACTTATCATTGAGTGCATACCATGTGTGTTCTTTTGTGATTGGCAAATTACCTTACTTAGGATGACATTTTCTAGTTCCATCCATTTGCCTACGAATTTCATGAATTCATTGTTTTTAAAAGCTGAGTAGTATTCCATTGTGTAAATATAGCACAATTTCTGTATCAATTCCTCTGTTGAGGGACATCTGGGTTCTTTCTAGCTTCTGGCTATTATAAATAAGCCTGCTATGAACAGAATAGAGCATGCTGGACATACCTTATGGTGTCATAGTACATATAACAATTTAATATTTATAGATATAAGATATAATAAGATATAGCAATTTAAACTACCAAAAGACATGGTGCCCACATTCTAAGAAAAAAAATTGAGCCAATGGATTTGTAAGAGTTCTGTAGAAATTTTAAAATACATTCTGGTGAACTATAAAGAACAATGTTTGAAGGTTTGGGGTCAGAATTAGTTTGGAAAATTCATCACTGATTGAAATGAATTCAAATACTGATTCTATAAACATTCTCTGTGCACATATTATGTGCCAGGTTGCCAATCTAAACATAGGAAACAGAAGGTCTGAAAGAAAAATTAGACAAGGTTCCTGATGGAACTTCGATTCTTATGAGTACGTGTGTTGGGTGGGAGGGGGCCCAAGAATGACTTGATAGTCAAGTAAATAAGTAAACGAGGAAACATTCGATTGCTGCTGATACGGCCCCCGTGAATATAAAAGGAACAGGTTTCGTATTGATTGACAGTTACTTTAAGTTGGTTATTCAGAGAAATTAACATTTAAAGCAATGTTAAACTAGAGCCAGCTACCAACTTCAAAGAACAGATTGTCAAAATTTACTCAAGTTTGTGAGCTACATGATATTGCTGGGGTGACTTTAAATAGTCCACAGCATTGTATTTAGACAAGTTAGTCAAATGCTATAAGCCATGGCTTCCTTTTCCCAGAGTGGTGGCTGTTAAACATGGACCAGCACACCACTGAATTACAATCAAACCTCAAGGACAGAAAGACATCGATGTGACACACCAGGAGAAAATAGCCCAAAAAGCAGGTGCATGGTTCTAAAAAGGACAATAATCTTGCAGGTTTTGTGAACACCAAAAGCTAGTGAATGGTGATGCAGAAGAGAGAGGCACGGGTCAGGACAGAACTGAGAAGAAGCATGGTCATTTGGAGCCATATTGGCCTGGTATGGGTCATTGGGGTTTTTATTTCAACATGATAGAATGCACTGTATATTCCTAGGTATATGAACAGCATAGTTTGTATTGTGTCTTCAGAGACAACTTTGATTGTTGCAGAATCGTTTGGAGGAAGAGTGACAGAGAAGAATGGAGCTAAGGGTTTAGTGCTTATAAAGCAATGTATGTAAAAATTATTCATTGCAGCACTGCAATGTCAAAATATTGGAAAGAGCCTGAATGCCCATCAATAACAGAGAAAGTAAATTCATAATGGTGTAGTCAGAGAATGGCAGTGCTCAGTGGTTATTTAAAGAAAAAGACAGTCCTTACTGTTAAGAAAACATCCCTAACATATTAGTAAAGATAAAATTGGTACAACTGAATCTAAATAATGCTGTTATTTTTGAACAAATCAGTAAAGATATAAATTATAATTTTTCAAATAGCTGAGTATGTGCACATTACACATTATCTGATAGGGATTTTAAGAAATGAAGGATCAAATCATATTCCACTGTCATTTTTGAAGGTTAAAATGGTTGTCAAAGTTGCCAATCTCACGAGATTTGTCTTCACTATTGTCATTTTTCATTTGATATGTACTTTCAGAAAATAGATGAGGTGCAGTATTGTGCGAGATAGCTTTCACCTTATGACCACTATGTTTTATTAAAACACGATTTTTTTAAAAACATGTATTTTGTTAAGTGTAGAGAAATTTTAATCCAGCAACATGGCTTCTCTGGCAAGGGATCATATATCTGGCTGGTATGCAGACAAACCACACACCTTTAATTCCTCTGTCTTGAATACAGACTTGCCCTTAGTACACATCTTTAATCCCTAATAATGATGTCTAGTTGAGGGGCAGATAAAGTGAAAATCAGAGGGAGATTTGAGAGAATGAGCCAGAGATAGAGAACAACAAAGGAAAGAGAGGAGACTTAAAAAAAAACCTTCAGGGAGAGAGACAGGTACAGGGACAGGGAGGGAAGAAGGGAGGGAGGGACAGAGAGGGGGATGGAGAGGGAGAGGCAGGGGCTGTTTTACAGGGGGTAGTTTTACAGAGACAGGTTGCAGGTGAAGATAGAACAAACCAAAGAATGAGAAGGAGTCAGAAGATTAGGACATATTTCTGAGTTAGTATGAGGCCAAGCAGAGCAATTCAGTGAGGAGCAGATAGAATACAATTTGAGTTAGTCAGCTTGGAGAGGAATTTTGAGCCAGAACAGCTAAGTTGAACCAATCATCCCGAGTTCAGAAAGAGCTAGAAAGGGTGAGCTAATTTAACAGTAAGTCTCAGAGTCTGAAACATTCTAGGCCTAGGGATAGATAGAACATGAAAGAAATGCTTTGAGCTCAGCCCAATCTGTGTATTAAAACAGCTTGGATACAACTTTCATCTCATCCTTCCATCTGAGAAAATCAAAGTTACTTTTAGAGTCAAGTATTTTAATTAGATAGCCAGGTAATTGACAGATAGATAATAGATGGAAGATAAATAGATGATAGATAGATAAATAGATGCAGAAAGAAAAAAAGAAAGAAAGAAAGAAAGAAAGAAAGAAAGAAAGAAAGAAAGATACTTGGTAGATGGGTAGATTGGTCAATAGATAGAAAAAGATAAAGGATAGATGGATAAATATATGAAGATAGGAAGAGAGAAAGGAAAGAAAGAAAGAAAGAAAGAAAGAAAGAAAGAAAGAAAGAAAAAGAAAGAAAGAGAAAGGAAGGAAGGAAGGAAGGAAGGAGGGAGGGGGAAAGGAGGAAAGAAGGAAAGGAAAAAAACAAAAAAACTCTTACCAAGGCCAAGCTGGTGTTTGCAGCAGCCGGAATTAGAACAGTAATAAAGATTAGAAGAAGGGCTTGAGATGGGTTTCTGAGGCATGGTTGATAGGACTTGCCATTAGATTTTATGTTCATGAGGATCCAATTACACCCCTCTCCCCCCAAAAATTAAAAGGAGCAAAGCAGGCTCCTCCATCCTCCATGCAATTAAGTTCATCTTGAGCAACTAAGTCAGCGGTGCTGCCCCAGAGATAGCTCAGAAGAAGCAGAACCTTAGTAGGTAAAATTAACATGCTGGAATCCATCTCTGTGAGAGGTCCTTTGGATGCTCAAGTGGATGAGTCACCCAGAAACTTGGAGAAACAGATCTGGAGTTGAGATGGATCCAAGGGTTTTGTGCCATGAGGCTGTGTACCTTCTGAGTTGTTGAAAGGACAAAGAAGGGTTTTCTTGTTTGCCTGTTTGCTTGTCATTTTGAGACAGGCTTTCTCTGTGTCTTGAACTCTCTATAGACCAGGCTGGCCTAGAACTCAAATATCCCACTTCCTCTGCCTCCTCAGTGCTGGAATTGAAGGCATGTGCCACCACCACCTAGTGAGGTAGACACTTCAAGGGATTTAAAAAAAAAAGCTGTGAGAGGATTCTGGAACATTTCAAGTTCCTTTTTTGGCCCCCCAACTCCTAAAATTCCAAAAGCATTGCACAATAGACAAATCAACTAGGATGTCAAGGAACCCAAGGACATCAGAACCAGTTTTGTGTGTAAGTGTCCTGGCACCTCCTTATCATGTATTTATTCAAAGTCTTCCAAGGATGACACTGTCATGATGCTACCAAAAGCAGCTTTCCACCTATCCAAGGTCATTCAGAATGTCATCAGCTACACATCCCCCTGCTTTCAGTGGGAGGTGCGTAGGCACAAAGTAAGTTCAAATAGGGGCAAAACTGAAATGCTTCTATTTTCCTCCCAAAACTAGCGAAAATCAAACCTTTAAAAAAATAACTCAAAGAGAAATAGAGCTAAGCTATTGAAGATGGCAAGACGGTGACCTGGTCATCTATGGGACAGGGAATGAAAGAGTAGGTGACAAAAACAAGATAAATGGAAGTGTGATCAAACTAAAAAAGCTTTGTGAGATCTAATGGTTGGGATTCACTGCCTGGGATTCAGGCTCAGCACCCAGCAGGGTTTGAAGTGAGCTCAGCTGTGGGGAGACGAGCAGCGTCTCTGTGTGTTTGCAGAAGAAGCCTGAAAATCCAGGCTCTGAACACACCAAGTGCACTGCTCTTCAGAGAAGGCATTCCCCAAGCACTGCGGGTGAGTGTCGGGCTGTTAGCCTCGCATCCTCTCTCAGTTCTAAAAATGGATAATTAAATTCTATCACTCTAATGAAATCTCCCCCTGCATTTATACTGCAGAGGTTGTTCGTGGTGAACTCGTGAGACTTGAGAGGAAGATCACCCTAAGCAGGGGTCATCTGTGAAGCACGATGAACGTGAATGTGAAGAACGAGTTGAGCTACCAGTGAACAAGTGTGAGCCCTAACACAACTCAGGTGAGATATGCAGGACCAAGCCAGAATAAAACTAGATAAAACCAGCTCATGTTCCTTGGATCTAGGCTGTCCCCACTGAACAAAAATTGCCAGATAATTGACAAATGTGTACTTCATTTGGTGTTAGGAACATCTGGTCTCCCTTCACCCTGGAGAGATATACACATAAATTGCTAGGTTAATAGCTCTCTTGTCTCTTCAGAAATCTTCCAGACAAGAGGATAGAGCTGTGTATGAATGCATACGCCATCCTGTTCTTCTTTGCTGCTATTATTGGACCCATGAGTGACAAGGAAAGAGACAGTATGAAGCATTTGCAAAGAAATGTGAAATGTATTTATTAATGTACATTCGTGGGGTTGTGTCAAAATCTGAGAGCTTGGTTTATCGAATGTTGTGAAAACTCTTACTGCAAAAGGGAAAAATAATTAAATGATGTTCCCTCTTTGGGTATGAAGAGATTCTCAAAACTATTGGGGTCTTCTTCTTAACACCTGTAGAAGGTTCCAGGAGTTCTTGAAACAGTAGAAGCCCAGGGATGTTTGAGTTTTAGAATCTGTCTCATTCTTCCCACCCTTCCAAATACAACCTGCTACTGACCCTTGCAGGGAGTTCATAAGAAGGGGAGATCCAAGCAGATACTGAAGTGTGTACATTCCGATTAACGCCTATGGCAGGAGCGAGGGGTAGGTGGGGGAGGAATGAATTAAGGGAGGGAGCGTGACAGCCAGATGCGCTGATTCCCTAGTTACCCGAGCCCTCCTGGCTTCTCACCTGATGAACTTTTCACACCAGAAGAGGGGAAGCTCATCACCTTTTCCCCTCTCTGTGTCTTCCATCTTCTCCTGCCTCTCACCTAATTGCTGTGCACTCAACCTGGACTGGTGTTATTCTCATTGCAACTTTTTCTACAAAGTTCAGGTGCCCTGAAGTGACTCCAGAGCCTATGTTCACTTAGGTAGAACGAACTGCTTCTGGCTTCTGCTGCAGTGTCTTCAGAGCACCGGAATGAGGACGCTTCCTGGCTCCTTCTGTGATTCGAGCAGCCTGGATCTTCTCCCACTTCCTCTCTCCAGGACAACTTGTCAGTGCCCCCCCCAACTCCATTGTATCCCACTATACCCCAGCCCCCAACACCTAGAAGATAACAGAAACATAGGTGTTGGGAACAGCTCTGAGCGGGCCTTAGCAACATTCTGTAGACCCAGCCTTAGCACAGAGAGCAAAGACTTTTTTGCAAATATTTATCATTCCATCTGCATACTTAAGGAAATACAGAAAAGCGGCTATGTTGAGAGTGTCCACTTTCTCAATATTTCATGATTAGCAGACTAAACTTATGGGGAGATAACTAAATGCTGCAATTACCTGGCAGGGTTTTTGCATTGTGCAGTAAGCCCCTCTCTTCTTGAAACAATGCATTTGAGTGTTGCCTGAGCTCACAAAGGAATTTAAGACCTTTAGATCAGTAAGCCAGCTAAAGCCTGGACATCAACTCCGGTTTAACCACCATTTATTTGCAAGCTGTGTTGTCATCAGGCCTATGTGACAAATTTACAAAAGAAGAGACACAGCCAAGCACATGAAATATAAGATGATTCCCTGTCTTAACTACTTAAAGCCTATTACCAAAATAGGTGTGCAATGTTGCTGTTATAAATATCATCCTTAACACCTTTTGATTCTTTTTACTCTGAAGTGTCCAACCCATTATGGAACAAAGAAAGGCCGCCTTTGAAATCTCACTCACCTCGGCTTCCTCCGAGATAGATGAGCCCCCTGAGCTGAGCCTGACATAAAAGCACGGTAGTGCACGGCTGTAAATCTGTTTTACATCAGCTTTTATGTGAATCAGGCCTAGGCTGGGCTTCATTATCTTTTTTTTTTCTTCTTAGCTAAAAATAATAATAAGTAGTCTCCAGCTAACTCCAGCTGCTTTGCTTTGTAAATAGCACACACACAATCACTTTTGCACAAAGAAATCTCCTGGGAAGCCTAGGACCCTCCGCCTTGGATCTGTTACTGTGGTAGGTATCATTGGCCTGGTGGGGTAACTTTTCTTGGGCCATCTTCCTGCTCTGTGCTCTGTGCAATGCCTCAAAGTCTCTGGCCTCCCATGCTTTGCTCTGCAGGGCTCCCAAAGGCCCCGACTTTGAAGTGGTAGGTATCTAAAATGCTCCTGTTTATACCATAGGAGAAAGTTTAATTGTCTGTTTCTCAGACCCAGTTTGGATCTCCACAGAATCATACTAAACTGCGAATCATACTAAACTGCGTTCCATTTTTAATTAGTAAGAGTTTTGGTTCTCAGCTGGAGAGTGGTGGCGCACACTTTTAATCCCAGTATTTGGGAGGCAGAGGTAGGCAGATCTTTGAGTTTGAGGCCAACTTGGTCTATAAAGTAACTTCCAGGACAGCTAGGGCTACACAGAGAAACCCTGTCTTGTGGACTGAAGGGATAAAAAGAGTTTTAGTTCTCAAATAGATCACATTTAGATCACATTTACATGGACCTTGTACCTGCCCAAGTTCAGCTGTTTTGCCACCAGTTATAGGACTGAAGGGACTGGAGTGTGGTGTGTGTGTGCCGTGCATGTGTGTGTCCCCGTATATGTGTGTGTGTGTGTGTGTGTGTGTGTGTGTGTGTGTGTGTATGCATTTTTTAATCTTTTGTGTGTGTACGTAAGTGAAGCAGGTGCATCTCCAGCATACATGTGGAAACCACAGGACAACCTTGGGTGTCTGACCTTGTCGTTTTCCTTGCCTGAGACAAGGTCCCTAGTGGTTCACTGCTGCATATGATGGAATAGTTGGCTCAAAGTTTCAGTGGGATTCTCTAGTCCCCACCTCCCATCTTGCCATAGAGATGCTGGAATTACAGACACATTCTAGTAAGTCAGTTTTGCATGGATTCTGGGCATTTTGCTAGGTATTCCTGCTTGCATGGCAAGGGCTCTACCCACTGAGCCATCATGCCAGCTCTGGGATTCTATTTTCATCAACTGATGGTAATTTAATTTGATGAAGGCTGATGAAGAGGAAATGGCTAGGGAGCAGACCTTCGGGGACAGGGTTGAGACATGAGGGTTTGATCTTCTTTTGTTATGCTTGTTTTGTTTTTCTCTACACTGTGGTTTTCTTGCTTCTAAAATGACAAACTCGTATCAAGTTCCATCTAACTCTGGAATTCTCTGAGTCAATGTTCTTAATGGTCAGTTGAGCCATAAGATAGGCAGACGAGGATCTTCACAGGGCTTGGCTCTCTGACAACTAAACCTAGAATTTTTTTTCCTTTGTTGATAGATGATCTCCCTAGAAGAGATATTCAGGAAAACGAAGCCTAAATCAGAGCTGAGGAGCATCTATTTAGCAACACTTTATCAGCGTGGAATGTTGCTAGGTAGACACTCTGAAACTAACCCATTCACCTCTGCCCCCACCTAAGGAGCAGCTGAAATCAAAGTGTAGATGTTACAAAGGGAATAAGCCACCGAGTACCTAATGGCCAAGTAGAGAGGAGTTTTGATACATAAGCACTACCAATCCATAAAAAATCTCACTGTATTTCTTAGAGCAGTCAGCAAGGCCGACTAATGAAACAAGTACACAAAGTCATAAGCTACGATGGTTAGCAGGTAGGGTGAGGCTCAGGTTGTCTCTGTGGAACTCCAGAATCTCTGAACTGACAGGGAGTAGGCACAGCAGAGAGGGAATGGGACCCAAATGAAAATAAGCAAAGAGGTTGAGAATAGAAGTTTTTATTTAGGCATAACGGCTCTTCCATCATTTGGCTCCTCCCAGTCTCCTCCATGGCTCGGTGCTACCATTCCCAGGGATTCAGTCTATTGAAGACCACTTGGCTCATGTGGAGAACCGAGGACAGGAAAGAGGGAAGTATTAAATTAACAACCAGAAAAGGGACAAAGGGATGCTGAAAGGAAAGTATGTGCCTTCTACAAGACAGGGGAAGGTTTTGTGGTTGCAACCTTTTTGGTCTCAGGGTGGGGGTGGGGGGATGTGAGCAGATACTAAAGATAATGCAGAGTGGCCAGTACATAACACTAAAACACAAAGGGAGGAGCTCCCAGACTTTAAAGCAAAAGGCCAATGAGGAGGAGTGAACCATGATGAAAACTGAGGGCTAGAGATCAACCCAAGAGAGCTACCAGCGAAAGCATGCAAATCCTGAAGCAAAGGTGGACAAACAGGTTATTAGCAAGGTAATAGTACTAGAATGTCCAGTGCTAAGGGCATGAGTCTTTACACTTACAAAGCTCTTAAAGTACCCAGCATAATCCAGAGGAAAGACATGTGTCTTCTAAACCACATCACAAGCCAGGTGTTGGTGGGGCTCATTGGTAATCCCGGTACTTGGGAAGCCAAGGTAGAAGAATTGCTATGAGGCTGAGACAGGGTTGGGCTATATAGTGAGTTCCAGCCTAGCCAGCCTACACTATATACACAAAACATTGTCCCCAAGACACAAAACTAAAATTAAAATAAGTAAACAAATAAATGAGCCACACAAGGGTCTGGTGGGGCGGCAACAAGTAACCTCCAGAGGATGGGGATGAATCCTATAACTTACCTGTTTCCTATTTGCCATGCGACACCGGAAAGTAAGAAAGTCCTGCTGCCAAGAAACAGATTTGAAAGTAATATTTATATTCCAAATTCTGTGCTCACTTGGACAATTGGCAAACCCTACCTACCAGAAGATTAGAAACATCCCCTGGGTGAAACAATTTTATTTAAAGAGCCTTCTTTCTTGAAAACCTGTTTGGGGCTTGATTTGCGTATCTAGCCAGTCCCAGAATAGGAAACCATGTGATCCCAGAAACAGTGGATTACTAAGTGATCTACGGATGCCATCCCACCAGCACTAGTGTCTGGGAAGCCTAATGAGTTAAAGCCGTGGAGGCTGGAGGAAAGGACAGAAGTCCAAGGAGAGGTGGGCAGGGAGATAAGGGGACTTGGGAGAACAGATGGTGCAGGTAGCAGCCTAAGGAAGTAACTCCAGGCAAAAGAAAAGCAAGGTGTTACAGAAGGAAAAGGTGTTACAGATGGGAAAATGCATATAAAATTCATGTTCTAAATGGAAATGATGTGAAACCGTGATGTGGCAAACAAACTCAGGCATGAGAGAAGAGGGGGAACTAAACGCCTCTGTCTCCAAGGCTAACCCAAAGGGACTTCCAGAAAGCAGGAGATACCTTAGTCCTGGAGCTAGACACCTCTGTCTCCAGGGCTAGCCCACAAGGACTGCTAGGAAGCAGGAGATTCTTTAATCCTGGCCTCCCACAACCAGAAGCTAAGTATCATCTATACCCAGGAGATGAGAACACTGTGGATCTGCATTTGGCTTTTAAAGATCTGAACAGAGCCTTGCTTGTAGCTGCAGACAGTAAGGTACATGGTTTATCAACCTCGACACTAAGTGGAAAGCACACCTTGTGTGAAGAGGAGACAGGATGAGGGAAGAGTGAGGGTTTCCATGCTGTCCTGACACCCGGAGAAAACCCAATAAATGAGGAAACAGCACTGAGGGTTAATGCTTCTACGTAAGGATAGAAGTATATCTGAGGGGATGACTTTAAGAGGTAAATGCAGCTCTATAGGAGGAACAGAAATATGAACCACCCAGTACCCCCCAGAGCTCCCGGGGTCTAAACCACCATCCAAAGAGTGCACATGGAGGAAGCCATGGCTTCAGATGCATAGGCAGCAGAGGATGGCCTGGTTGGACATCAAAGGGAGAAGAGACCCTTGGTCCTAGAAGGCTCAATGCTCAGTGTAGGGGAATGCCAGGACAGGGAAGTGGGAGTGGACGAGTTGGTGAGCAGGGGGAGGAGGGATGGATTAGGTGATTTGGGGAGGGGGAAACCAGGAAAGGGGACAGCGCTTAAAATGTAAATAAAGAATATGTCTAAGAAAAAATTCAAATACAAAAGAAAAAAGAAAAAAAGAAGTAAATGCACAGGACAAGAGCCCAATTTTCAAGTATTGAGACTGTGTATGCATATAAAATAAGATCACTAATAACCTACACTCTGACCCTTCTTATTAAGTTTGACTATAATTGATAAATAACTACATGAATACTGAGTGTAAGCTGTCTTGTGAGGTACTAGAGTAGAATAAGTTGTCAATTTCGACTGCACATTTAAGAGCTCTAAAAGCACAGGTGCCTGAATCCCATCCAAAGTTTCTAATTACTTACTGTGGGCGAGCCGATAGCAGTGATCTTTTAAATTGTATTTGTTACGATTGTGTATGTACGCCTAGGATGTGGGGGTAGCAAGTCAAGTCATGCCACCACAGCACACCTGTGAAAGTCCAAAGACAAGGTCATGAAGACTTTGTGAAGTTGTTTATTTTCCTTCTGCCTTTATGTGAATTCCAGTGATTAAACAGCAGACACCAGGATTGAGTGGCAAGTGCCTTTATCCCTGTAGTCATCTCTCTGGCCCAGTAGTATGGTTTCTTAAAGCTCCCTAGATGACTGGAATGCTATCAAGATAGAATTACTGCCCTGTAGAGATAAAGCCACCTGGGACTAGAGCAGAGTGATTCTCAATCTGTGGATTGTGACCCCTTTGGGGGTTGAATGACCCTTTCACAGGGGTCGCATATCAGATATCACACATGCTAGATGTTTACATTATGATTCATAACAGTGGCAAAATCACAGTTATGAAATAGTAATGAAATAATTTTATGGCTGTGGGTTAGCACAATATGATAAACTGTATTAAAAGGTTCACAGCATTAGGAAGGTTGAGAACCACTGATCTAGAGGCTCATATGAGCTGAGCCCAAAGCCTCAGATGCTTACAACAGTTGCTCAACATTACATGGTTAGTATCCAATTCATATATCTTGATTAGAATGGATCTTAAAACTTTAGATAGAATTTGATAATGGGACAGATCGTTGGTTTTTATCATTAAGAAAAGGTCTGTGGTTTATGACCATTATAAATTCCAAGGTATCAGAGTTATCAGTTCTTAACTTATTTTGTTGTTGTTAAAGAAGAATAGGATACTGAAGCCCAGAGAAACTGGGTAATATGTGCGCATGTGCACAGTGGAACCATCATCAAACCAGAAATCCCAGCATCCGCAGCAGCATAGAAGAACGTGTGGGTCATTACAAAAATGTAGAACAGAGAGACATTTCCTCCTGACCTCACTCTTAGAGAGAAAGAGAGCAGCATGGTGGTTTCCAGAGGCCTCAGATGAATGAAGAACAATGTTACTCAGAGGGTAAAATTCTATGAGACAAGGCGGGTAAGTCCTGGTGGGCCTATAGCACTATGCTGTGGTGACAGTTAATATTGTGCGCTAACAGAGAGGAAGATGAATGTGCTCGTCACAAAGGTGTAAGTGGGTGACATGAAGGGTATGTTAATTAACTCGATTTAAGCTCTCCAGAAAGAACACTAATCTCAAAAATCTTAGACTCCATGCCATAAATATGTATGCATATTGCTTGTTAATTAAAACTAGAATAGAGACCAGTAAAATGGCAGAAGGGTTAAAGACCCCACCCACATGGCTAAAAGGGATGAAGCAAGGACAGCAAGATGTCCACTGACCTCCATGTGTGTGCTATGACATGCACAAACACAATCATACATACGCTAATCAATCGATTCGTTAATTAAAATAAAGGCAACCCATGTCGTTCCCTATGTGAGCATCTTTTCTCTGAGTCTTCTTTCAGCCCTGTCCCTTCTGTACAGTGCACACCTAAGCACCCCTCTTCCTCTCCTTCCCTTCACCTCAGCTGCACCAGAAAGCAAGACAAGCCCCACACACCCTAGATGCCACACTCAGTCCTGCTGAACTCAGGTGCTTCTCCTCCTTAGCATGTTTACGGACCATGTGCTTCAGGTCAAAATGAGAATTGATCCATTCTTATCTCCTTGTACTAAGCTCAACTCCAAGTGGATCAAGGACCTCCACATAAAAACAGACACACTAAAACTAATAGAAAAGAAACT
>BDUI01000172.1:150517-166202 GCA_002335545.1 Apodemus speciosus
TCTCTCTCTCTCTCTCTCTCTTTCTCTCTCTCTCTCTCTCTGTCTGTCTGTCTCTCTGTGTATGTGTGTGTGCGCGTGCGTGTGTGTGTGTGCGTGTGTGTGTGTGTGTGTGTCTACCTACCAACACCTACATCTACCTCACTGAGTATATTGGGTAATTGTCTCACCCCCCCTCTTCCAAGGTCATACAAGCTGAGAAGGTCCACTGGCTCCAAAGTTCACATATTTCTCCACAGCACTTTGTCTCCAGTTACAGAGGATAGCGAGTGGACATTTGGGCTCCTTAACAATGCTTTCTCCAGAGGCATCATTCCAAAATACATCTGCGGGCACAGACCTCTTTTTACTGGCTTAGAGGAAATCACACTAGTGGCCAAGGCCACCTGTGCCAAGTTTCAGGGTCATTCTGGGCCAGAGTTTCTGCTTCGTGTCCTGTAAGGTGAGGCCCACTGAACAGAGGAGCTAACCGTAACTAGTAGATTAGGATTCAGCGCAGGTTCCTGCGCAAATGCCCAATTCCTTTTGGAGGAATCAAGCTGTGGAAATTAAAAACAAAAGCGAAGATGAAAAATCAGTTTTGCTAAGTGTCAAGGTGGCAACCAAGCTGTGTACAGATCCCCTTCATCAGCTCTCCTTCCCCCACGCTTGAGAAACCCGGAGTGCCCCATAGTGTGTGATTAAAAGTTCCTCTTTTGTGGTTCCCCGTCCCCTTGCCTTCATCTTTTTTGGTCTTGGGCTGACACCAGAGACAATTAGGGACTGTATAATCGTTGCTCCCGGCCTGGGCTTCCACATTCATCCTCCTCAGAAGGGACTGATTACCATATTAAGCATCTTGCTTTTGACAAAAATCAGTGAAAATGTTTCCCTCTGTTTCCCCCAGAACACAGACTGCACTGTCAAAAGGGAAAGGCGACAGGAGCGACCAATGAGAACTGAGAAGCAGAACCGCTCTGTCTCTCGGAGCACTTATCTCCTTTGATGTTGAAATGTCCTCTCTCTTCTTGTATTTTATTTATTTGGGTTTTGATTTCTTCTCTTCTCTCTTTCTCTCTCTCTTTTTTTCCCCAAAGCTGCTGTTCAGAACTGCGGTCTCTCTATCGAGTCCTGAATCTGCCAATGTCGATTGGAAAGGTCGGCCCAACTGTGGCAGTTTAGAATCATCGAGGAGCTGAGCGCTGGTGTCAGGCCTGCCCATCAACCTGAGTCTAGCCAATGAGATCCAAAGGTCTTCGCAGTGATTGGCAGCTGGCTTCAGAACAGGTCTCATTCACCATTTTCAATAAACAACCAGGAAAAAGAAAAAGGATCACAGATGAGAACTTTGCAACAATCTCTGTGGTGCTGTCTGGCTTAAGGGGAGCACGTGGAAATCTGGATCAATTTTCTAAATAATTTAAGCCCCAATCTCTGTTTGCCTCAGAAACACTCAAGTAATTGAAGCCAAGAGGTATTGAGGGTGATCTATATCCGTAGCTTCCTCTAGCTGCTGCGTTGCTTTCTCCATCTACCTAACCCATGATGATGGCCATAATAGGTGTGTGTTTACAAAGGCAGTGATTTATCAAGTGCTTGCTATGTGCCAGGCACTGCTCAAGGGGCTCTGCGTACATAATGTCTAAATACAGTCATGCTTCACTTAGTGACAGGGATGCATTCTGACAAATGCATCATCAAGCAATTGCATCATTGTGGGCACAAATCAGAATGTGCTTATACCAGACAGTTGGAGTCAGTCCCTCAACCTGGCCCACTGATGTGATCAAATGTGGTTACATCAGATGTCTTAGTTAGGATGTCTTTTCTATTGCCATAATTAAACATCACGACCAAGGCGACCTATAAAAGAAAGACATTCGCTTGGGCTTATGATTCCAAAGGGATACGCTCTCATCATTCTCAAGATGGGAAGGCATGGCAGCAAGCAACTGAGGCAGCCAAAGGCTCACACCTCAAGCCAGAAGCAGAGAACAGATAGATTAGACTGGGAATGACACGTGGCTTTTGAAATCTCAAAGCCCGTCTCCAGTGACATACTTCCTCTAGCAAGGCCACACCTTCTGAACTTACCCAAACAGCACCAGACAGCTGGGAACCAAGTGTTCAAACATTTGAGCCTAAGAAGAGCATTCTCATTTAAACCATCATACTAATGTTCAAGGCCCATGCTGGCTCACAGCATGTGTTTTACATTAAGTATCACATATAAAGTGTACATGTGCATATGCATGGGTGACTGTGTGCATATATGTGTGTAATATATGCATATATGTATATGCAAACGTGTATAACATATGCACATATGAGTGTATATAAATGTAGTATTCTCTAAAATAAAGATCAAGCATAAACCAGGAGTGTAGTCATTTACTATCACTATCAAGTAAGCTAAGCTTTTCCTAATCATGTGTGCTCCACAATCACACAACTGACAGGACATCAAGCTTGTTTATTCTGCCGTCAGCAAAAGCACATGAGTGGTACCTTGAACTAAGGCTTACATTATGAAGGCTATGATGTCACTGTGTAACAGTGACCCTCTCCACCACCATCATAAATGTAGCCCGTCATTGACAAAAGTGTCAGTAAGATGCATGTGACTCGTCCGTCCACTAAAAATGTAGGCCTTCTCCTGCCCAAAGGATCAGAACACATCTAAAAGACACATATTAAGGGAACTGGAATTTTTAAATCTTCAAATCCGCAAAAAAGAATCTAATCCGTAAGACAAAACAACATGTCCTAAAATCAGACCCAAGCGACCAGTCTTGATGCTCAACTCCAGCTCACGATTGCCCTGCAGGAGCTTCTCTCCACACCCCCTCCTTCAGATCCCCCCAGACTCCTCCTGGAACCCCTGGCACCAAGCTCTGGTCTTTTGTTCCTTTCTCTGTTGCCTCCCACCTCTCTAGTCATGTCTCTCTTCAAGCATTCCCTTGATTCTACATCACAAAGGCCGCAGCACTAGCTGTCAGACGCTGAATTCTCATTAGGAGAAAGGAGGAAGGAAAGATGTGCGCGCTTCAGACAAAGCCAAAATTTTCCTCCTGAGTTGGGACTGGATGTGATAGAGAATAAAAGGACTGGGGCATGGACATCATATGCTAGACATGCTGGAGAAGAAGATGTCATTGTTTCGTTCCTATGATGGCAAACCTGAAATCTAGGTAAGTAGTCTGAGGGCACAGATCTAACAAGCAATAGCATTTAGAGATAAACTTTGTATGAAAACAAAGGTCCCCATTTCCCCTCTAACCACAGTTTCTCTTAGAAGGGATAAATATCTATCTGAGACCCTAACAATAAAATCAGTAAAATTATTGAGGCCTGTCTCACCATCCTTCAGTGGCACTGGTGGAAGACATAACCAGAGAACACTGTAGGTCATTCCCAGATGGCTGAGATCCACAGACATCTTTTTTATGGATATATTCTTTATTTACATTTTAGATGATTTATTTACATTTTAGCCTTTCCTGGCTCCCTGCTCCCCAAAAGTCCCATATGCCCTTTTCCCTCCCCCTGTTCCCCCATCCACCCCTTCCCACTTCCCTGTTCTGGTATTCCTCTACACTGATGCATTGAGCCTTTCCAGAACCAGGGGAGACTCCTTCCTTCTTCTTGGACATCATTTGGTATGTGGATTGTGTCTTGGGTATTCCAAGATTCTACCCTATCCTTTGGTAAATGGCTCAGCTCTTTTGATGGTACAGAGGTTGGGCTTGGATTTCCTTAATAAGTACAAACTCATTCATTCAAAGCCAAAATATTAGTCAAGTCCCCATCGTGTTAGAAACCACAAGGAGGTTGGCAGGCAATTAGAAATAGGATACATTATTGGCCCTGACAGTTAAGCCTCAAAGCTGAAAATGGAATTTTAAGCAAGTAGGACTCTGTAAGCTGTAGGAGAATTAATACAGGAGACACTCAACAGGGCTTGAGATGACCAAGAAAGACTTTGTGAATGTCATAGCATTTGTTTCATGCTGTTCTAGATGCTTATATACTGTCCTTTTAACGCTTTTCTCTTAATCTTTGAGGTTATCTTGAACTGTCCTCAATTTTTATATTTTACAATTGAATTCTACACAATCCCTAAAGTTACCACTAAATTGAACAGGTCCCAAAGTCACAACTTCCCATGAAAACTAACATGTAAAAATCATATTTCCATGGCCCCTAGACAATCAGATTCCATCATTAAATAATACCTTTGAAAAGTCTATTGGAATAGATTCATTAGAAAGTAAAAAAACAAAAACAAAAGCAAACAAAAAAACAGACGCGTAAAGCTTGAACACTAAGAACACATTTGTGAAATGTATAGAGAATGGGCCTGACTCAGGGTGGAGGGGAAGCCCTTTCCAAAGAATCGGCACTTGAGCCAGAATCTGAGGGTGTAGGAAGAAAGATCATGGCATGCAGAAGGGGCAACATGGAGAGATGAGGAAAGCAAAGGATAAAAAGGACACTTGAGAAGAATGTGGAGGAACTTGTGAACTGGTGAGATAGCCAGGTCTTTGTCTCATTGTGAAACCTTTTGCATCATTGTACATAAACCAGCTCTTCCTTGCTCAGAGACCTTCCTTGCTCAGGATTCTACTTGGAAATCATGCTGAAGGCAGTGACAGTGGAAATGGCATGCAAGGGCTTATTGTATGAGACAGAGGAGTTAGTCCTGATGGTAAAAGAAGTAGTCTCAGAAATTTTAAAGATTTTATTTTATTTTATGTGAATGAGTGTTATCCTGCATGTAGGTCTGTTTGAGAGCCTAGTACCCAAAAAGGCTAGAAGAGGGTATCAGATTCCATGGAACTATAGTTACAAATGGTTGACTATAGTTACAAATGATTGTGAGTTTTCATACCAGTGCTGAGAACCAAGCCAGGGTATTCTAGAAGAGCAGCAAGTGATCTCACCTGAGCCATTTCTCTGGCTTCTAGCCCAAAGTTTTAAGGTGAAGAAGGTGGCTACAAAATGAAAGAAGGCACACCAGGTTTTTACCCTGGTTTTAGTTACATTGGGAATCCAAGCAAGGAGTTGGTGCTTTCAAAAATTCAGTCTCTAAGTGTTTGTTGCAGAGAAAGAAAGAGGTGGGATACTAGAACTGGTCTCACCAAACAGAGAATGGCAAGAAAAAAGAACAGTGTATACACATGGAGGCAATACACAAAGAGCTATTGCTGTCATCTGCATGTTCCTTCTGCCTCCAACTCAGGGACAGGTTGGTGCCTTATTTCAAAAGAAGCTAGAAACCAGTTTATTTCTCCTTTCAATCAAAGAGATGTCTTCAATTGCTGCATTTCCCCCATAGGAACCTACTCAACTGTTAACATTTTCATAAGAAAGGGAAGGAGGGAGGAGGAGGGACAGGGGAGGAAGGGATAAAAGGGAAAGGGGAGAGATGGATAAGGAAAAGAAAAGCCAAGAAACTTTCTGAATTCCCTGAAATACTGATTCCAGAGAGTATAGAAATCATTGTTTATATTGCCCCTACTCTATGATTATATCATAACTTGCTGGCTTTTCAAATCATGAACAAATCAATCTTATTATTATTTTTTCATCTTAATACAAATAATTCTACTGGACCTCATTAAAGTTTCTTGACAAATGGAGTGACCACAGTTCACGAAGTACTTGGACTGTGGAGCAAAACTCAACAAAATTGAGAAGGGTTGCCAATCACTGCGTGTCTTCTGCACGTTTCCTTTTTGGTAGCTAGCCACCTGCTCACCCTAGCTTTTTCTCCTGTTGGCTCCATCCCACTGATGGCTTTGTTCCTAGAACCTTCGCTCTACAGCATGTCAAATGCTTCCGAGAGCTTGGAGCAATGGGCTTCTGTCTCCTAGTGCCAAACCCAAACATGCCAACTGTACAGGAATCCAGGGTAGTGGGGTGAACCCCATCTGGCCTCGTACCTCTTTTCCTTCCAGTCTCTGCTGGCTTCTCCCAAGCCATGACAGTCTCTCTCTCTCTCCCAGAATGACCGAGTCACCTTGAAGCAGAAATACACCCCTCACTGTGGTTTGCAACAATGTGACTGAAAAGACCCTGCCAGCCTAGAAGATAATTATCTTAATAAGAAAATGTCTTTGAAAACATAGATTCTACAAACTACTTCTTGATCTCCAGACTTGAACCAAGCGAACAGCGAACCATCTCAAAATATGATCTTGGAATGAAATTAATATTGATTAGGAGGGTTTTTTTTTTTAAAGAGGACTGTATGGAAGATAATAAAAATTATTTCAGATTAAGAGGTGGGGAAATAAGATGAGAATAAAAATGAAGTATTAGCAAAGCACTATAAAATGACAATAAAATCCAGTGTTGTTAAATCACCAAGTTAATTACGCGAAGAGTCTAGGAAAGTATATTAAGTTATTACCAAATTGTGTGACCTGCTTTTTCTTTAATGGTTATGGTTTTGAGGGAGGCACGTGAGGGCAGGAGACTGGGTTTTGAAACTAGAGATTGAACTACATTAAAGATTCCCATGTTCTCATTTATCAGTCCACCATGAACAAGTATAATGTGGGCTTAGGTATCACCGTTCTCAAGGCCTACAGCCAGCCAGAGGACACTGGAGAAGGAACCATGGTTAAACCAAACATATTTTGAAGGGGACCAAAGAGAAGAGAACATTGAGTTCTACTAGAGGAATTGAAAGATCACCAGGCACTGAGCCACCATGGCCACCACACCATAGTAGAACTGGGCAATTCCTGTATGCATTTTGGGCTTGCTCAGCTGACAGAAATGCAGAGCTGGGACCTACTTCTTTCTGGAGGTAGGCTCAACACAGCAAAAGATGTAACTCCTATTGACAGTCTCCCAGACAGAACAGATGCCCAGGCAGGGCTCCAGATCAGAAAATAGCAGGGAGTGGATGCTGAGCTGATATTTAGAGCAAGGGACAAGTTCAGGAGCAAAAAGGGAGAAATTAGTCCCCGTGTGGCACTGACTGTGCATAGAAGGGACTCCATGAGGCCATGAGACTCCTTAGCTGTGTGTTACCAATATGTTATGCATTAGTGGGGTACTATATGTCAGAGCAGTCAAGAACAAGGATTAGACTGGAAAGTTGCTTCCTTTCTATCCTGACTCCATTACTAATCAGCTGAGCAATCTTGGAAAAGTTATTTACTCTTTCTCTGCCTCCCTTCATTACCTTTAAAATGGGAATAGTCATAAGACTTACCTCATGGGGCTAATGCAAATAATGAATAAGATATTGTATGTAATGGACTCCAGATAATTCCCTGCATGAAGTAGGCACTCAATAATTATCGACTGCAAAGTATTTGTCATTAAAATAACTGAATTTTAATAAAGCCTTGAGTTACTGAGTGTTTATACAATTTTGAAACTGTGAATGAAGACATTGGACCTTGTCTCAGGGGCATTATTGAATGAGTATGAAAGGATGTGTCATAAAGAAAAAAATGAGTTGTCCAAGTGAGAAATAGGACTCAGAAAAGTAAGGAAGAAGCCTATAGGGAAGGCTCAGCATCCCGAGTCCAGGAGCTGTGCCACTCAGCTTTCTAGTACTATGTCAAATGCCAGTGAGAGTCAAGTTAGGAAGAGATACGGTTGATTTGGACTAACCAGATTTGGAGACTCCAGCCCACAGTCATCTGCCCACATCGAGTCTGTGAAAAGAATCCCAAGTCAATAGTATGAGGCATATGAGACAAAGCAGAAAAGTTCATTCTATAGCTAGGAAACAAGAGAAGAAGAGGAGGAGGAAGGGGAAGGAGGAGGAGAAGCAAGAGAAGGAGGGAAATGAGAGATGTACGGTCTCACAATCCCTTTTAAGAGCATACCTTTAATGACCTAAGTACCTCTGCCACATGTTCCACCTCTCAAAGATGCAATAGCTCCTCCCTGATGACCAAGCTTTATAACGCACGAGCCTTTGGTCATCCATATCCAAACTAGTACAGGGTCCTTCTTTACCATGACACTGACCTTTGTAAGACGATGTCGAAGGGACCGGCTTTTATTTTCCTCATGGAATTTCATGCTAATGCTCAAAATAAAATTGAAAGCCATGTCATCCACTTGCATAAAATCTTACTGTAACCTTGATGGGGATAAATTGCACACTCCTAATCTTTCAGGCTGATTTTCAGAATAGCTCCCGGATATTTCACCCAAGACCATGGCTTCCAAAGTAGAAAGGGGTGTGCATGCATCCAGACATGGAGAGATCCGCTCATGGTGTCACACATTGAGTCTGTGAAAGAGTTATGGAGAAGAAAGCCTAAGAGAAAGAAACATACAGGACTTTTTTATCCACAAAGATGTCTAGGCCAACATGACCAGTCTTAACATATAGAGATAAAAAGTGAAGATTCTATCATTTAAACTGGTCTATAATCTTATAGGTGAGTTGAAGGGGAAACAGAGAAAAATCCAGTCAGGAATCTGACAGTAGAAACAACTTTTTGAAGAAATAATACTGCTATAAAATGGGGATGACAGCAGGGGTCAAGTGCTGGTAACAGTCTGGTACCATCTAGCAGATGGTAACTGTTGAGCTAACTCAGCACTACTGAGTTGACATCTTATCACCACTTCATTTGGGAACTGGGTATATCCTCAGGGCCCTGACCATTCAGACCTTATGAGAATGTAAGACATGGCAGCTACATCCATTTTAGATTTCTTGTTGGCTGCATGTGAGTGAGTTGATATCCCCTAAATCCAACCTTCCAACCCTGACTTCTTTCCAGAATATTACAGGTATCCTTTCTTGCTTCCCTTATGGCATTCTTCCTAGCACACCTAAAACCGGGGTGGGGGCTTGGGGGTGGCAAGGAGCTTTCTTTCTCCCTGTTCTCCTTCCCTTCTTGAATTTCCAAACACATTTTGTTTTCCCATCTTCATTGACATTCCCGTCACTGTAACCTGCAACCTTGCCAGTCATCTTGGTCACCTCAATTCCACAAATACTTGAAGGGTTCAAATCATCTAGCCATGCCAACCATGTTCTTTTTAAGGAACCCTGATTTTCTGTGTGCCTGCAGTCAGCTCTTAACACAGATATTCATCGTGTCCTATGCACATCATTTCATGGCCAATCATGAGGTCTCTCATTCTCAACCACTCCACTATTACTGGCTGCTTGTATTCCAAAGCAGAGTGTGCCCTCTGTTCTCGCTTTTAAAGCTCATTAAAGGTCTTCCTTGTCAAAGTTCTTTAAACTGTCCAACAAGAATTTTTATGAGCATATTTCTTATGATCGCTCTTCTGTTACCATGTCACACTAAACTACCTTCAAAGTGCTTAAAGCAATGAGCTCCTTTTACTCTTGTGCTTTTGAACTGACATTCTCTGTCCAGGATATTTTAGGTTAAGTTACCACTGCCATCTATTCCTTACTCGCTAGCTCTAACTCACCCCTTACATGTCAATGGCAGAAATGTGATGAGCCTGTTCATTCCAAAACCTGAGTTGACCTTAACTGTTTCTGTTATTGGTTGGCTGATGGATTGTGTTTGTTTTAATTCACTTTTATTCTTAAGCCAAGGTCTTCTATCTTGGGCCTGCTGAGTGCTAGGATCACTGGCATGTGCTATCATGCCAAGCTTCTTAGTTGTGTATTATTATTTATAGCAACCATAGCAGGTGCTATGATTTGGCTGTGTTCCCCAAAGCCTCCTATGATATCTCCAAAGTCATATGTTGATGGCCTTTGAAACTAGAACCTGTCAGAGATGATTTGAATCTAATTTGGTCTAAAGGGTTGTTTCTTTAAATGAGGGTAAGTCTCAAGTTAGCATCCTTGCTGTCTCTGTGTGGCCATGTGATACCCTAGAGAAAAAGAGAGGCTTTATGTCAAGGCTAGCTTCTTGGTTATCTAGCCTTCATACCTATAAGGAATACATTTCATTATGAGTTGACTCAGTTTGCGTATTGAATTCTAACAACACAAAATTGAATGTGACAGGGTTTTTCACTATGGTTTTTAGGTCTTGCCATGCTCATGAAAGGGCCCACTTCTAACCAATCCCATCTCTCTATCCTACCGACCTGATATTTTTTCTGAAAGATCGTATATGCTTTTCAGTTTTGATTGAAAGGTATCTTCGCTCTACTCCTTTGATCATACCTGTCTTAGCTCCATCATCATAGACTAAATCAAATATAGAGATCATCACTCCAAAAAACACCAAAACAAACAAATAATTAAAAAACAAAACCAAGAAAAAGGATGCTTGGGCCCACAGTGAGAACTAGCTTCTGTATTGGAATTCCCTTCATTTCTCTATCACATGGACAAACTTTCTAGAAATATGAAGCCTTTCAGGTTCTGAAGGACAAAAGCCATGTGCTTGGGTCAAGTTAGAAATTACTAATTGCTAGGAAAATAAAGAATGAAATCTGTTCCTGCACATAATGGTTCTTTTAGGTGTCTTTTAATCCAGATTAAAATTAGTTCTATTCCCAACATGGAAAATACTTAAAATTCCCTGTCTGTTTCCTGATCTCTACTGTGAACCTCTTAATTCACATATTAGGGAATCTTCTCCTTACACCAATGTACATGGGGCACAATTGGCATTCCACTGCTGGCTTCCAGTCTGCCTGGGAGATGATCTGCCCACTGGAGGATGAAATGGACCCGGCCTCAGGAGAGATGAATCAGATGACACCCCCACAGGTTCCGGGGATTTTGTTTCTCTGTCAGCCATCCTCAATGCCTTACTTGTAGAATTGTTTACTATTGCTTGTTTTCTTCTAGGCTGATGGGAAAGCTATCCTGTGACCTCACGGTCCTGTATGATCTAATTCCTGCCTATCTTCTTGACCTCGTCAATCTTGAGGAGGTAAAGCACACCTCAAACACATGACAGTCATACCAGCTTTTCCAGAAATATATTAAAGTTCAGCTTTCTATAGCACTCAACCAATAATGACCCATGCCGTGGCATGTGCCCTTTGTGAAATGTGCATTGGCAGAAAAGTCCCCTTACTAGGGATATTTAAACTAGTGCGGGCAGACATTTTTATTTACAGAGAGCACAGGTGGCATGTGAAAATGATCCAGACTGCATCGTAGAGCTGCAGGAAGGACAGCCATCAGTTTCTTGAAGAAAGGAAGCTGGATACCAACCTCAGGATTCCCTGCATTTGCTCCAGTCTGTGCTGCACTTGAAAGTGAACTGCGTACAGCTCTCATGGTGGCATGTTGTAAATTCTGTCACTCTTAAACCCTGTTGTCACCTCTGTGTTCCAGTGAGGAAATCCTTTGGTGTCCTAAATGCTGGGAACCTGTGCTCAGAGCTTCACTGAGATAAGAACGAAGAATGTCTCACAGGAAGGATGGCACCAGGTGTGTCCTTCTCTTCTTCCCATGAGGTTTGGTTCAGGGATCCCATGATGAGGTGGTATGTGATTGCCAGCCTCTTCCAAGGAAATGCCTCCATATGGAGGTAAATGCTGTGACTCCTTGTACCCTGGGCTGGCTGAAGCCCCAACTCCAGCCTTGAAGATTCCTGACTTCAGCCTATTCATCCTGCCCCTTCTCCTCTGTGGGCTCCAAGCATAGCATTAGCATGAGCTCTCTGGGTGAGCATCCCTACCCTGCTTACCTAGCTAGACATATATCTTATCACAGGTCCAAACTAACTATCGAACCACACCCAGGCTGGCCTTGATATTTTTTTTTACTCCATCCTATTTGTTCAGTTAAAATTGCATTCAAATCAGAAGGGCATCTCGCACCCTTCTCTGGCAAAGCCCCAGGGTTGTAACCTACCTATTGCCTTCCTAGGCAAGCCGAGGAGATGGTCTGGAGGAAGCGTATGTTTGGGATAGGACAGTTATGGGAACTGGTGCTATGAAAGCAGATTGGGGTCAGCCTGGGAGGCCTCAGAGTGGGGAAGCCAGCGGCACCCCTCCTCTGCTCCAGCAGCCTCATGCCAACAGCTCAGCGCAGCACTGGGTGTCATTTACTGCACAGGGAGGAACTCCATTAAACTTCAAAGCATCACTTGAGAGAGGATTATTTTCTTACCAAGGTGACTGGAGGTATTTCGGTTCTAAGACTTTATGATCACATTGTCTCACAGGCAGCTTGACAACGTCTTATGTCTCTGACACTGGAGGGATTTATTCACTTGAAGCATGGCACTAAATCCTCGGCGGGCACTGTATGTAAAAATCTGGCTTTATAAATAAACACTACCTTGCCCTTCTGTCTCCTTTTCTTCTGAGAACCTGAAAGTCCCTGCCATTTCATAATGAAAATAAGCCTTGTATTCCTACCCTGATGGAAGGTAGATGTGATCCTAGCTGTGTTTTAGAAACATCCTCCTCTATAGGATTGAGATGATAATATCGGCCTTTCTCTCTCAAGGCCTCAGGAAGTTAGAGTGGATAATAGAATAGAATTATTCTGCTTGGAGATCTCAAGAAAGGAATGAGAATCTTTTGTCCTAAACACCACTGCTATGTGTTACGTGGTGCTCTCCAGCAAAACATCTTTCTCATTTCTAATCCGGGATCAATGTCTGTACACAATGAAGAGCTCACTGGGCTTGAGGAAAAACCAAGCTGGTTCATTTCTTCCCATGGTTTGTTCCAGTTAGCATTAATTATGACCTTGACACAGTCTAGAATCACCTGGAGGAGGAGGAAAAGGAGGAGGAGGGGAGGGGCAGGCAGGGAGGGAGAGAGGGAGAGAGGAAGAAAGAGAGTGAGAGTGAGAGAGAGAGGGAGGGAGAGAGGGAGAGAGGGAAGAAGAAGAGAAGGAGAGGGAGAGAGGGGGAAAGAGAGAGAGACTGCTGAGTTATTGTCATTATCAGGTTTGCCTGTTGGCATGACTGTGAAAGATTGTGATTAATATTAACTGACTTAGGAGGACCAAGCCCACTGAGGGCATCACACTCCCTAGGCTGGTGGTCCTTAGTTATACAAGAAATCTAGCTAAGCATAAGTCTGACAGTGAGCCATGAGAGTGAGCTAGCTCAGCTCCATCCTCTATGGTCCCTGCTATCCTTCCAGGGCTATGAGTTCCTGATTAGAAGTGATGCTATGTAGACTAGCAAATAGGACTCCCATCAAGGCCCTACCTTGAGTTCCTGCCCTAACTTCCCTCAATGGTAAACTGTGACCTGGAAGATGAAACAAACTCTCTCTTCCACAAGTTGCTTTTGGACAGTGTGTTTTATCACAGCCACAGGAAGGAAACTAGAAAGGTCATCTAGCTCAGTTTGAATCTACCTGCTGACAGGGAACTCACTGCTCCCTGGGGAAGCTATCCCCAAAGAGACAGTTCTTTTTCATACAAAGCCAGAGACACTGCTTCCTGTAAGTGTTGCCTTAGGGACCCAGCCAGCCACCTCTAGAAGACTTCTAAGCAACTGTAATTCATTCTCCACATGACAGCACCTCAAATATTTGAAGGCAGCTATCACAGCTACTTTTCATGATTTTTTTTCTCCCACATGAACTGGAGCCAGACCTTAATAACAGAAAATCACTGTTCACAGTGGCTTGTAATATTTTTCTTTCTTAGAGAAGAGAAGAAACAAACATGGAACAGTTTGTCACCTACTTAGCACCATTTCTTTAATTAGAATAAGTGTTGTTTTTTAAAGATCTGAGTCTACCTCATTTAATAACTCTGTGTTGCTCTGAAAATGGGTAAATCTTGTTGCATTTTGCAACCTATGTCCACAAAATGTCAGTAGTTCTCTCTTCTTGGTCCCCATGACACTCTACTTGAATTGTTCTCTCTCAGGTCATTTATATCCAGACCAGCCCTAAGTCTCAAAACCCTAAGTCTCAAATGCGGCCTGCATTTTAGTCATGTGGTATCCTCCAATGCCTAGGCATAGAACTTGCTAGCAACAACAACAACAAAAATCAATGTGTGCTGCTGAATGGGTGCTGTCTATACATCATAATAAAAAGGGTTGTCAAGATTTCTTCAATGCCTTAAACTATTGGGAATCTGTTACTTTACAAAGTTGGTTTATTATTTCGTCTGTCAGCTGCAGGTTCCAAATATATGGAGCACGTGTCCAAATGCAGAAGTAACTTTGTATATATATTCCCCATAAAGAAGATGTATGCCAGCACTCTGCAGTATTTATCTGGTGACTAGCATCAGTGGTGACACATAAAACTATACAGTTAAAGGACATTAAAGTGGAACTTAGATGAAAACAGATGAAAAAGATAGAAGCCATTCAAAGGGCTGCTGAAAAGAAAAATGCCTTTAGGCCTGTTCATGAAAGTATTTACATAAATAATCCCAAGTGAATAAGTTAGGTTTTTTTCCTCCTTAAAAATCTTGTGTGTGTGTGTGTGTGTGTGTGTGTGTGTGTGTGTGTGTGTGTGTTAGGAATGATGATTTTAATTTAAAACTAGTGTTAGAGCCGATTTCTACATTTCTTTTATACTTCTTTAGAACATCAGGAGATGGCCAGGTTAATTCCCCGAACCCTTTCCCTTGTTTATAAGAAAACCCCAATGACAAGGACACAGGGACACACAAAGCACATATGTATAATAAGTTTGGGGAAATGGGAAGGAAGGGGTGATGGAATTTAGTCACATTGGTTTAGGAAAAATGAGCAAGCCTAACCCTTTGATACAATTCCCCAAAACCTCAGATGGAAGAAAATAAAATATGACCCCTGGTATTTTATGCATTATGCAGTAATATTAATTTACTCCAACTATCGAGAGATTTCATAAAGCACAGAGACAAATTACAATGCTGTATCTGTGGCACAACTGGAATGAGATACTTCAGAACCATCTCCACACTTAACTTTCTGGATATTTTGGACTGGAAAAAGGATCTGAGTTGCAGATAAGCCAAAGAAAGGATGAGATGCTTAGAGAAATGGCATGGAGAAAGAAAGCTCTTTGGGGCAAGGGAGCTTTGAGGGCAAGATACAAGAGAAAAATTACAGGTAGTAATGTACCAGTCCAAGCAAGACACAACCAGCCAGAGAGGGAACCTTTGATTTTCTAAACTGTCTTTGTCTCCAAAAGAGCAAGAACAGAATTTTCTGTTGAAAACCCAAAGCTATGGATTCCAATGTCCCAAGTACAAATCACAACCAGGTCCCTGCCCAGCTCTGTGATGAAGGGAAAACACAGGAATGTCCTTAACCAAGGTTTCGTTCACCAAAAGGAGGACAATAATGTTATGAGCTCATAAATTAATAGTGTAGTTTAAAGAAATCCCATGGAGCACTAGACCCAGTTCCTAAGATATAGTAAATATTAAAGATATCCTTTAAGAAAATCATACCCAAGGCACAAAGAAAGCATGATAAATGAGCTTTGAAAAATAGATTGTGATAGTTAATCGTGAATGCTGGCTAGGTTGACTTGAGAATCAGGTAGAAGTTTGAGAAGTCGATCTCCAAGTCTGCCCATGAGGGTCTTTTCAGAGGTAATTACATAAGGTTGAATCCACTTAATGACTTCACGTTTTCAATAGATTCTTTTAGGAGGTACTGGATGAAGGGCCTGATCAGAAAAAAGTAGATCTTAGAGGCTATGTACTTGGAGGTTATATTTATTGAGTCTCCATGGGAGGATGGAATTGCCCCTCCAGGCCCATAGAGACTTTTAGGCACTAATAGGAGGTGTGGACTTATTGGAGTGGGTATAGTCTTGTGGGAGGAACTGTGTCACGGGGGGGGGGGGG
>BDUI01000172.1:186211-200276 GCA_002335545.1 Apodemus speciosus
AAAAAAAAAAAGAAAAGAAAGTTCTAGGCACTTCCTTTGGTGTCATCACCAAGTATGTTAGGAAGAAGTCACCGGACTCTCTCTATCCCTACCAAGAGTCACTTTAAGGCATCTTTGTTGACCCACATAGCTGGACTGTTCTTCCTCTCTCCAGAACACACGAAATATTCTTCAGTGCACACTAAGGATATTGCGTTTTGTTAGATAACCAGATGCTAAAGAGGTAGGAAGCAAGGCTAACTTAATAAAGCTATCACTATTACTATTATTTGATTTTTATAGTTACAAAGTACTTTTGCCTATGTTGTTTAATTTGGTCTTCATAAAAACCTAATAAAGTGGTATTATTTATTATTATTATCATTATTCTCATTTTACATATAAAAAGATACCTCTGGTCTGAGCACTCACAGTGATTATATACTTTGTATACAAAGGTAGAAGAAGATCCTCAAACGACCAAGCTAAATTTAACAGCAATGACAGCTTTCTGGTTATTTGGATATTACTCTTCAGTTTCAACGCATTTCCACGTATGTATAAATTGCCAAGTTAAATTGCACAAATACGCAGAAACTTAAAATATGTGTCTTTAGCCCAGTCATCTTGTATTCTGGAATCTTTCCTCAGGGAAGAAACAAAATGAAAAGTATCTGAACACACCAGTCTACTTCATTATCTTGTCCCCCTGAAGACGGGTAAGCACAGCCAGGATAGGAAACCCAGGCCCAATCCCCCACGGGAAAGCCTCATTCCAGGGAGAGGAACCAGACTCCCCCGTCTCCATGCTCTCCCCACTTGGCCTCAGGATGGAAAGTCTGCTCATTTGACTGTTTAGGCTGAGATCAGAGGAAAGTCTTTTCCACAGTAGAAATATGCGTTGCTTTCAAAGCTGACGGGAGGGGGTCTGTAGGAGTACTTGTCTTGCCAGCCTCACATAGTCTTTATAGAAGAACAGTCTGACTGTGCAATGCTAAGTGGAGAAAAAGCTGATCAGGTTCAAAATTACGCATGCACACAGTAGGCCCTCAGTTGTTTATTAAACTGCGGGAGTCTAAGTGTATTCATGCTAGTAAGGGTCAATCCCTTCATAGTCAGTAAATGTTACTTTGCTAACAGAAAAAGGGGGTGCCTAGCGGAGCAGAAAAAGCAGGAGACTGGATTGGCGAAGTGTATTGAAAAACAAAAACAAAACCCCAGGAGTTTGGGGGCCTAGCTTTAGAACCTTGCTGTGGCCTTACGAAGTCTCCTTGGCGACCTGACAAACAGGGCAAAGCTTTTTGATTTATATAAGTTGCTAGAACAACCTTCCTGGTGACCAGTAACAACCTCTAGGGCTGACCTACATCTGTCACTAGCACTCTGTCTGGACCATGTAAGCTTTGGGGAGACCGCAAATTATGAAACACTCAAGACCTTGTGCTGGGAGATCATTTCAAGTTTTGCTCCCAAGCTGTTGAAAGAAGAAATGGCATTTCCCCCAGTCCCTACCTCCCAATACTTGCTTGGCTCAAAGTGCCCAGAAGCACACATTTTAGTGGTTAGCAGTTAATAAGCCCAGGAGCTGGGGCAGGCAGCTAATCCAGCAGGTAGATATTTGCCACCATGCCTGACTATATAGGACCAAAATGTGAAAGAAAAAATCTAAAAGTTGTCCCCTAGCCTCCCCTCATGCTGTGACATGTGCACACGTGGACATATGCATACATACAAATAAGGACATGTAGTTACTCCCAAGATCTGTATGGGAATGTAGCATAAAGGTTTCTGCGCAAAAAGACAAAACTATGGTGTGGGTTGTAAAATGTATGATCTCGCGGGGACTCTTTCTTCCCTTTCTTCAGGGCATCCCTTGCCCCCAGAAGAACGTTTTCCTCACTGCTGTTCTCCCAGGCAAGCTAGCTTCCTCATTGCAGCCAGAGCTGGAGCTCCCTGGAAAGCATCTCCTCTAGTCCTTTGTTTTACAGACAGAGAGTGAAGGTCCAGGAATGGAAGGACTCGTTCAGCCAGGACACTGATGGTGGAGCCAGGATAGTGGTGGTAAAGCCAGAAAGGATACTGCCCATGAAGCAAGGACTGGAAGTAAATCCAGGACACTGATCGTGGAGCCAGGCCCAAGGCATGGACAAGGCTCATTTCACCACACCTTGAGGTCAAATAACTTACACTTGCCTATAAAGGCATGGCCAGGGTGTGCGAAAGGTTCCCTGCATTCATCGGCTGCAGAGTGCTGTCCCTCTTGGCATCAGGCGACCATCAGGCTGTGGGCACATTCTCTGTGTACTGTTTCTGCTGCTATAGAAACAAGCTGCAGCAGTGCTATGGGAGGCAGATGAGTCAATGGATGTGATAAAAGAAAAAAAACCACTTTGGGGACAGAAGAGAAGATGATATAAGTTTTAGGCACTGGATTTGGCTGGTAGTTAACATCTCTCTAAGAACTATTAGCATTTTAAAACAGACACCTCCCCTTATAAAAGTGGCAAGAAAAGTGGGGTAGGACAGTGTCAAACACTGCTGATGGGAAGGTGTATAGCTCCAGGGCTCTGGTAAGAGGCATCAAACCCTAGCTATGTACATAGGCTTTCTCCCATAGTCATGATGACAAGACCCTAACCCAGAAGTTAGCAGAGAACTAAGCCAGGCACAGATGCAGACATTTGATGCAACAGTTTGCAGTGACTCTGGTGGAGAGGAAGTGGAAGCTCCCAACAGGGGAATGGTTGAATACCCTGAAGAGAGCGCCGTCAAATACTTACTTGATTTCTCACTTACTTGTTTTCTGTCTGCTAAAGACCATGAGTAAACTGAAACTGGTCCCCATGTCTCATGTGGAGAAGGAGCCAAGACAGGGATACAGTAGGAAAGAAGAAGAGGAAGTGCATAAGCCATTAGCTCAGAGTAGTGAACATCCAGAGAGAAGATTCCAGGATGCTTAATGGGGAAATATATTCAAAATGAAGTCTCTGCGTTAGCGTATAGCGCATGGCTGCTTCTCTCCAGGAATCCATTTCTCTGCTGGGCAGGTTTCCAGGTTTCACACTCCTCCTTCGCATGTAGAGGGTTCTGCTGCTGGCCACATTAACCACCCCATTGCCCATATCTATAAGGATGTGGCCCATTCTTGATTTCTCCAATGATATTTAATCTAGAGCCTGGGGTTCATCCAAGACTGTACACAAGCGAGCATATATCTACCACAACAATGTTGTGTTATTCAGAGCTCCAAGCAATGGACTTCAGCATGGAATGACTAATATAGGTTGCTGTGTTTAGGAATTATATTCTTTTTAACCACCCGGACACACTCCTATGCTGTAGAGAGGCCTGCACTTACATAAACCTTATCGCTTCACTATTTCCAGGCCATCAGGTGAGGCTAAATAGATTTCTAACAGTAAGAGCCAAACTGGAGTTGAAAGAGTAAATGTCAGTTTTTCTGTCAGAAAGTCCCTATGTTAAGAAGTGTCCCCTCTACGACTCTGAAGGTAACAAACAGTAGCAATACCGAAGCTGTTGAGAGTTCATTGTTACATCAAACCAATAGTGACCGGAGCTAGCAGATTCCAGCACAGAGGCCTACCATCCTACCTAGACACTTCCTATCAGCCTCAAAGGACATCCTCAATGTTCTGACTCTATCAAATGCTTACTGTGGAATATTGATAATCCTCAGTTGTTTGTCTGAGCATGATGTCCTCGTTATCCTATACCAAACCCTCACTCACTGTAGCTTGGGATGCTCTGGGTCCTGGTTAAGTCAATACTGTTGAACTAACCTTAACCTTTTAAAGTGCTACAGAGGCACAGTAAAAGTTGAAGAGTCTCTACCCAGAAAATGAAATGAAAATATCAAAGATGCGTATACACTTTCGTGTTTACTGCAGCACTCTTCACATTAGGCCAGCCTGGGATCAGCCTAAGAGTCCCTCTAACCGGTGAGTGGCTAAGGAAAGCAGTGTGAGGAATGCCATTTGACCATAAAAGACTTTCCTTTCATTATAACAGGAATAGACCTAGAGACATGGTGCAAAGTGAAATAAGCCAGACACCTAAAGACAAATATTGAATGACCCGGTTTAGATGCAAAAACTGAAAGCAGCATGGTAGAGAGGAGCTTCCAGAGGCTGAGACATTGGGGAAGTAGAGAATTTTGGTCAGAATCTATAAACTTTGTGGTAAGGTGAATACTTTCTAAAGATCCAAGAAACAGCATGTTGATTACAGCTAATTGTACAATGTTATTTTGTCTTGACTTTGTCAAGAAGGTGACTCTTAAGTCTCTCCACATGAGCATGTACACACAAGAATAACTAAGAGCGGCGGTAGACTGTCGATTGATTTGATTGTGGTGATCATTACAGTGTGTGTCTGTGTCTAATCACAGTGCATACCTTGAATGGGCCATTTGTACTTGTCAATTATAGTTCAGTAAGGCATGGAAAAAATGACTTGACGCCATACAAGTGTTTCTCCACAAATAACTTTGGAGAAAAATAGACATTCAAAAAGAATTTTTAAAGGCCCAAGGATGGGAATGAAAGCAAGCAAATTCCAGTTCCATCTCTGTCCCCAGTTTTTCTAGGATTTCAGATGAGTCACTTGGCTTCCCTTCATCCACGAAGAAAATAAACAACAAAAAATAGTAGGATGAAGACCAAGTAAGGAACTGACGGTGCAAATCAGATTGAGTCGCAATCTCCCCGCTAGCTAAAAGCCTTCATTGCCTGTGTCAGCAACCTCCTGCCCCTACACTATGGTGGGTTCACTCATCACCTGCCCATCAAAACCCCGATCACTCACGGAGATGTGCCACACAAGGCAATGATCTCACTCTGTGGTTCTTTACTCAAAATTCTCTATGCTAGTTAACATGAGAATAGAAAGACAGAAAAAGACAAATATTGCCATATTGTTTATTCTACCTGTATTTACTCACTGTAACATATAAATTAATATATAACATAATTCCAAGGCCTATTAGTTTGTGATCAACAGTCAGCATTTAATACAAATCCAACAGGTGGGTGAATAGCTGGGTGGAGGTAAATGGGGAGGAGGAAAGGGGGCAGCCTTGTTTTGAGTTCTGATTTTATTTAAATACCTCTAGGCTGATCTATGGGGAACATGATCTCTATATCTCTCTGATTTCTGATGATATTATGAATACTGAAGTAGAAGTGCTCTAAGATAGCCTCTTGAATAGTCTTTATTTAAACTAACATCATCCATCAATAATGTATTTAATCCCAGCATATATATAATATACACACATGTATGTATATATATAATATACACACATACATGTATGTATGTATACACACACACACACACACACATATATATATATATATATATATATATATATATATATATATATATATTCACACACACAGATATATGGCATGGTTCCAAATCCACATAGGAAGGAAAGGGAAAATAAAATTAGATAGATAKATAGATGATAGATAGATAGATAGATAGATAGATAGATAGATAGATAGATAGATAGATAGAAAGATAGATAGATAGAGATAGATAGAAATAGATAGATAGATAGATAGATAGATAGATAGATAGATAGATAGATAGATAGATGATAGAGATTATATATGATCTTTTGATTAGTCTTCAATAGTCCTCTCATGTCAGTGTTGCAAATCTCACGTCTAGATGGTATAAGATTTGCCTAAGCTCACCCGTTAAGTAACAGAGCTAAGATTCACCTGTGGTCTACAAGAATTCCATAAGGAACTTGTTTTCTATCTCTCCATAACTAAAACTAGGGAGTGAATGAGTTTAGTGAGAGGGTATGGGACAAGAGAGTGGCAAAGAGTTTATCGCATACCTGATCCGTCTTATTGCTTGTCATTGCCCCATCTCTGCCCACCTCAAAGGCCTGCCTGACTCTGCTGAGCATGAGTGGGCAGCTGCCCACAGCACTTCAACTGGGAGCTACTCTCCATCTCTCTAGAGTGAGGCACTCAGAACGTGGCCACCCACCTGTGCTGGCCTGCTCAGGAGGCGTGAAGGGCTGTGCTGCATAGAAATGGACTCTTTCACTTAGCAGGAGGCAGGTAATTTCTTTCATCCCTGCTGATGTACTATTGATTGGGATGAATGTCAGAGTGGGAGCCATTAAACAATAATTTCATCTCTGGTGGGTAATTGATTGTCAGGGGCCCACAGTGGCCAGTTGTGAAGTGGCTGTAACATGGATGTTTTTATTTGGGGCAGGGTGTGAGGGGAAGACTGCAGGATTTATTTATCAAATAGCAAGCCCAGTTTTCTGGAAGAGGAAGCTAAAACAGGTGAAGTTGACCTTCTCAGTGCTGAGACAGCCTGTATCCTGAGGTCAAACCTCCGCTGCTCAGTGCTAGGATCGGGGTGTGGATTCTCACCTTTATCTGCTCTCAACATCAGTAGGGATGATGAGCATCCTCTGCTGGATCGGGAGACTTAGGCACACTGACTTCTAGGGAGCCTCTATACCCAGCGTCCAAAATTGCACAGCCTATATCCTCATCATCGACATTTTGGAAGTGTGCAGCACAGATCAGACTAGAGGTGCTGAACTCAGAGTCCACAACTTGGATCGCCTTCTCCCTGGTCTTTCATTTGATTAGATTCTTACTTAAGCACGTATCTCTGATAGCATGCATCTCCAGATGCTCTCAGTTGCTAAGAGAGAACCTTGACCCCTTTCTATCTCCAGTGAAAGAGTTTTAACCTTTAGTTTTTATCATCAAAACCGTTATTGTGGCTATCACAGTGCTTGGAGATGAAACCTTTACATGCTAGGTAGGTGTCCTACCCCTGATTTAAGCTCCTGACCCATCTGTATACTCTCTGTCTGTCTGTCTGTCTGTCTGTCTCCTCTCTCTCTCTCTCTCTCTCTCTCTCTTCTCTCTCTCTCTCTCTCTCTCTCTCTCTCTCTCTCTCTCTCTCTCTCTGTGTGTGTGTGTGTGTGTGTGTGTGCGCGCGCGCGCGCGCACGTGTGTATGTATGCATGTGTGTGTTCTTTAGTGTATACAAGTGTTTTGCTTGCATGTATGTCTATACATCACATGGGTGCAGTGCCCCTGGAGGCATTACCTCCATTAGATCCCCTGGAACTGGAGTTACAAAGGTGAGGCACCATGGGGCTTTGAACCCAGGTYCCCCGGAAGAGCAGCCAGGGCTCCTTACTGCTGAACTATCTCTCCAGCCCCATCATCACAGTCTTAATGATTTATTTATGTATTCGCTACAGAACTTCCAGTACAGTGACTATTTGCTTCAATTCTGATTTGCCTACATTGTCAGTTTTTCTCAATCTTTTCTAAATGACAGACTCCTTAATAGAATTGGATTTGAAAAAAAATTAAAATGAAGTTTCTCCCTGGGGAAAAATGTGAGCACCTTCACAGAAGTATGAAGCGTCTCTAGTTCTAGGGTGCGTGCAGATCCACTGAAGCTTATTCAGAGACCTCGTGTTAGGAAACTAGGCCCTGACTGAGCTGTCTGAGGGCAGTGTTTTGTTCACTTTCTGTGCCTCGAGGGGCAATACTGTGTGGCATACAGCATGTGCTTTAATAACATGTCAGTTGTCTCTCCAGGGCTGCCGAGAGTTGTGGGAGCCCAGGCTATACTGGGAGGCCCAGCTTCAAGTATAATTAGCTAAGAATGGAGGTCCTAGGTTTCTACTGCAGTGAGATACCACGATCCAAATCAACTTGAATAGGAGAGGGTTCACTTGGCTTGCAGGTTACAGTCTGCAACCAGGACTTAATAAATGGAGCCTAAGCAGGAACTCCCTGGCACCATCCTGGAGGAAGAAACACAGAGACAGTGGAGGCTTGCTGACTTGCTCTTCCTGGCTGGCTCAGGCTGTTTTCTTATGTACCATGGGATCACCTGCCAGCGACAGCACTGCCCACAGTGGGCTGTGCCCTTCCATGTCAATCACTAACTAAGAAAATCTGCCACAGGCTTTCTTCCTATAGGCCAACCTCATGGTCGTGATTTCTCAATTGTGGCTCTCCTTGGATCACTGAAGTTGCCAGGACAAGTAGTGATGTGATCTCTAGAGTGTAGGGGGGGCATTGTTGACATGAGTGGGTCCTGCTTCTTTAAAATGAGAACACGATTCATGGAGGACTTGAGCATAAGAAAGCACAGCTGTGAAAGACTGTATTGGGAAGTTAGAATGAACCAGAGGCCAGAGAAGAGCCAAAGATGTACCTATGTCTCTGGGTCCCTTTCTCTTCTCATCTTACCTTCTAGAGTCAGGACAGTTGAATAAAAAGCCTGAACATGGTAACATCCCCCCACAATCAAACAAATACATAGCAGAGTAGTTCTCTAGGATACTGATGACACTGGCTTTACTCTGCCCCAGTACCCCTGGAATAGCTTCTCTGAAGGCATGAGGAATTCTCTGTCTGCAGTTGTAAAACGATGGGCTACAGAAGACAAGAACCACCACCCCGGGAAAGCTGTGTGTTCTGCTCTCTGGGATAGAGTTCTCAGATACAGACATTAACTCTAATGTGGATCAAATACGTGATCCTTAGCAACTAACTGGACCTCACTCTGCTTCCTTTGCTGAGTGCAACACGGATGTCCGAGCCCATGGGCTGTGGGAGGCATAAACACGGAATGCACTTAGATGACGTGGGATGCTGTTCATTAAACGTTAGTGGACACTACTGTTACTGCAGGAGGTGTTTGCAGACTGATGGCTGCTGTTGCAATTAAGAATTTTCTGTGTACATTTGTGCAGATGGGAATTTTCATTTTATGTCAAACTTCCGATGGACAAGAGGGTCGTAGTTGAAAATTGCATCCTCAAAGACCAGAAGCCAGTCTCTTCCACGGGTCCTCAATCGAAGGAGCCATCTCCATGTGTCAATTAAGCTAGCCCTCAAGGCTGGACTCAACCCTCGCATCTGGAAGTTGACTTGACTGCTCCAGCGCACAAGGAAAGGTTTCTTTGTTTTTTTTTTTTTTGTTTTTGTTTTTGTTTTTGTTTTGTTTTGTTTTTTAATCTCCTGGCACATTTGTTACTTGGGTCCTGCTCTGGTTAGCTTTAACCACCACCTTGCCACAGCCTGTAATCACCTGAGAAGAGCACCCGCTCATTAAGGAGATGCCTAGAACAGGTTGGCCTGTGGGCATATCTGTGGAGATAACCGGTTTAATTGATATAGGAAATCCCAACCCACTGTGGGGAAGATCATCCCCTAAGCAGGAGGTCCTGACTATGTAACAAAGTTAGCTGGGCCTAAGCCTGCCTGCCAACCAGAAGTGGGGGATGGGGAACTGGGGGTAGCAACCATAAAGTCCCAGATGCCAGGAAAGCAAGAGCTTTCCAGGACCCCATGGGGATGACATTAGCTGAAATACCCCACAAAGGGGAGGGAGAACCTGTTAAGAACATATCCAGAGGTTAGGCACGCCCCCCCCACCCGGAGAGGGATGGGGCCACCCACTGATCTCCAAAATTTTATCTCAGAATTGCTCTTTTCTAAAAGAAATACAGGGACTAAGAGTGGAACAAAGAGTGGAGCAAAGTTCAGAGATTGCCGGACCTGGGGATCCACCCCACATGCAGACACCAAACCCAGACACTACTGCAGATGCCAAGAAGTGCTTGCTGACAGGAGCCTGATACAGCTGTCTCCTGAGAGGCTCTGTCAGATCCTGACCAATACAGATGTGGATACTCGCAGCCAACCATAAGACTGAGCACAGGAACCCCAATGAAAGAGTTAAGGGAAGGACTAAAGGAGATGAAAGAGCCTTATCTGGCATCAATGGGAGGGGAGGCCCTTGGTCCTGTGAAGGCTTAATGCCCCAGTGTAGAGGAATTCTAGGGTAGTAAGGAGGGGGTGGGTAGGTAGTGGCACCCTCATAGAAGCGGAGTAAGGGATAATGGGATATGGGGGTTACAGAGGGGAAACTGGGAAAGGGGATAACATTTGAAATGCAGATAAATAACATATCCAATTAAAAACAACCCCACTATCCTCTATGGTTCCTGCCACATTTCTTTACACATAAAGTGACTCCCCTGGTCATAGGTGATGCTGTATGGAATAGCAAGTGGTCCTATTTTCAAGTTCCCACCCTAAGTTCCTGCCTTAACTTTCCTTAATGATGGATGTGACCTGGAATTTTTATTCAAATAAACCTTTTCCTCCCCTATATTTTGACAAGATACCTTATCACAGCAACAGAAATAAAACTAGAACTGTAGGATAAAAGGTTTACCCACTTGTAGGATAGAAAACTGACAAAATCCATCAATTCCTGAGCACAAAATCCCACCAATCCCTGAGTACAAAATCCCACCAATTCCTGGGCATGAAATTCCACCAATGCGTAAGCACACACACCCCCACCAACCCCTGAGCCTGACATCCCATCGATCCCTGGGCTTGGCTTAAAATCTTATCAATCCTCACCATGGAAATTTCCACCCTGGAAAACCCCTCCCCCAAGAAACCCTATGAAAGCCTGTTTGCTGCTCAGTTCCCTGCTGCTTCCCCCCCCAAGCAGAGACAGCTGCCCTCCTGCCCCTCTCCTGGTGAACCTCTTGTGTGAGGTTTGTAGTGCACTGTCGCTTTGTAGTATTCCTTCGCTGCCAGCTGCCAGGATACTGTTCTCTTCAGAGCTGTGACACTTGCATAGGGGAAACCTGTCCCCTCCTAACTATAACACTTCCACTGGGGAAGCCTTTCCCCTCCATGCTGTAACACAAGCATCAGGGATTTCCCCTCAGAGCTGCAACATTTGTATTGGGAAAAACTTTCCCCTCAGAGCTCTAACACAAGAACACCTCCTAGCTCCAGATACTCACAGAAACAGTTTACAATATATTATACAATTTACTATACTATACTATACTATACTATACTATACTATATTATATTATATTATGCTATATAATATACTATACCATTTACTATGCATACTTGGATTTCTCAAAGGTTGGACAATCTCTTAGGGCAGGCAGCACACCTGATATTTTAGTTATAGTTCTGTCTGTTTCAGCTATGCCTCTACCCTTGGAAAACCACCATGTATGTGACAGAGCCCCTTTGGAGATCTAAGACCTTTTCACATTATGGTTGCCTAAGATGATAAAAAACACACAGATAATTACATTATGATTAATAATAGTTTCAGAATAATAGTTATGAAATAGGAACAAAAATAATTTTTTGGTTGAGGCATCACCACAGCATGAGAAATTATGCTAAAAGGTTGAATTAGAAAAGTTGAGAACCACCCAGCCACAGGGCACCATCTCCAAGTGGCAGAGGAAGACAGACATCCACCCAGCAGCCAGCGCGGAGGAGGCAGCCTGCACAGATGAGACTGCGCCTGCTGATTGAAGGATCCTGTCCAGAGGCCTCTGGCAGGAGCCTTCTGGCTTCTGCCTGAACATCCAATGCTATCTCCAAGTGGCTCAGGAAGCCAGCTATACACCCAGAGGTGTGGAGGAGACAGCCAGCACAGCCTGCATCCGGGAGTTGATCGGGGCCACAGAGCTACATACCCAAATACTACAAGACAGTGGGTCTCAGCCACCATCTTTGCTCATGTGACTGTGTAACAGAGGTAGGCGGGGATCACCAGAGTAGAGGATCACGTGAGACACACCCCACCAGGACTCCACCTGCACCCAGGAACTCGGCAGCACCACAGCAATTTGTGCCGGGGGAAAGCAGGTCACCCAGGGTTGCTCAGATAGGCCTGCAGGCACACTGGAGAAACAAGCACCAGCCAGTGACAGCAAGACCAACTAACACCAGAGATAATCAGACAGCAAAAGGCAAGCGTAGGAACTTTGTTAACAGAAATCAGGGCAATATGGCACCATCCGAACTCAATTCTCCCACAACAGAAAGTCCTAGATACCCTAACACATCAGGAAAGCAAGATTTGGATTTAAAATCACAGGTCATGATGCTGATGGAGGGCATAATGGAGGGCTTCAAGAAGGACATAGATAACTCCCTTAAAGAAATACAGGACACAAGTAAACAGGGAGAAGCCCTTGAATAACTGAGGGAAAACACAACAAAACAGGTGAAGAAATTAAACAAAGCCACTCAGGATCTAAAGAAGGATGTAGAAACAATAATGAAATCACAAAGGGAGACAACTCAGGACATAGAAAACCTAGGAAAGAAGTCAGGAGTCATGGATCCAAGCATCAACAACAGAGTACAAGAGATAGAAGAGAGAATCTCAGATGCAGAAGATACCATTGAAAGCATTGATATAACAGTCAAAGTAAATGAAAAATGCAAAGATCTCCTGACCCAAAACATTCAAGAAATCCAGGACAAAATGAGAAGACCAAACCTAAGGATTATAGGTATAGAAGAGAGTGAAGATTTCCAACTTAAAGGGCCAGTAACTGTCTTCAACAAAATTATAGAAGAAAACTTCCCTAACCTAAAGAAAAAGATGCCCATGAACATACAAGAAGACTACAGAACTCCAAATACATTTGACCAGAAAAGAAATTCCTCCCATCACATAATAATTAAAACACCAAATGTACTAAACGGAGAAAGAATATTAAAAGCAGTAAGGGAAAAGGGTGAAGTAACATATAAAGGTAGACCTATCAGAATTACACCAGATTTCTCACCAGAGACTATGAAAGCAAGAAGAGCCTGGACAGAGGTCCTGCAGACCCTAAGGGAACACAAATGCCAGCCCAGACTGCTATACCCAGCAAATCTCTCAATTACCAAAGATGGAGAAACCAAGGTATTTCATGACAAAAACAAATTTACATAGAATCTGTATCCAGAAATCCAGCCCTTCAAAGGATAATGAATGGAAAACAACAACAAAAGGAGGGAAACTACACACTAGAAAAAGCAAGAAATTAACCTTCTTTCAACAAACCCAAAAGAAGATAACCACACAAACATAAAAATTACATCAAAAATAGCAGGAAGCAACAATCACTATTCCTTAATATCTCTCAACATCAATGGATTCAATTCCCAATAAAAAGACATAGACTAACAGACTGGATTTGTAAACAAGACCCAACATTTTGCTGCATACAGAAAACTCATCTCAGTGTCATTGACAAAGACTACCTCAGAGTAAAAGGCTGAAAAACAGTTTTCCAAGCAAATGGTCGCAGGAAACAAGCTGGAGTTGCCATTCTAATATTGAATAAAATAGATTTGCAACCAAAAGTCATAAAAAAAGATACAGAAGGACACTTTGTACTAATCAAAGGAAAAATCTACCAGGAAGAACTCTCAATTTTGAACATGTATGCCCCAAATACAAGTTTACCCGCATTCATAAAGGAAACCTTACTAAAGCTTAAAGCACACATCGCACCCCACACAATATTTGTGGGTGACTTCAACACCCCACTCTCTTCAATGGACAGATCAGGGAAACACAAACTAAACAAAGACACAGTGAAACTAACAGAAGTATTGGACCAAATGAATTTAATAGATACCTATAGAATACTTCATCCTAAATCAAAAGAATATACCTTCTTCTCAGCACCTCATGGTACCTTCTCCAAAATTGACCATATAATTGGTCACAAACAGACCTCAACAGATATAAGAAGATATAACTACTTCCATGCCTCCTATCAGATCACTATGGAATAAGGGTGGTCTTCAATAGCAACAAAAACAACAGAAAGCCCACATACTCATGGAAGCTGAACAATGCTCTACTCAATGATAGCTTGGTCAATAAAGAAGTAAGGAAAGAAATCAAAACCTTTTTATAATTTAATAAAAATGAAGGCGCAATATACCCAAATTTATGGGACACAATGAAAGCAGTGCTAAGAGGAAAACTCATAACTCTGTCTCCAAAAAGAAGCTGGAGAGAGTATACGCTTAACCACATACCTGAGAGCTTTGGAACAAAAAGAAGCTAATATACCCAAGAGGAGTAGAAGGCAGGAAATCATCAAACTCAGGGATGAAATCAATCAAGTTGAAACAAAGAGAACCATACAAAGAATCAACAAAACCAGGAGCTGGTTCTTTGAGAAAATCAACAAGATAGATAA
>BDUI01000172.1:203021-217658 GCA_002335545.1 Apodemus speciosus
ACACACACACACACACACACACACACACAATGGAGTACTATTCAGCCATTAAAAACAATGAATTCATGAAATTCTTAGACAAATGGATGGAACTGGAGAATATCATCCTAAGTAAGGTAACCCAGTCTCAAAAAAACACTCATGGTATGCACTCACTGATAAGTGGATATTAGCCTAGAAGCTTGGAATACCCAAGACAAAATTCACATATCAAATGATGCCCAAGAAGAAGGAAGGAGTAGACCCTGGTCTTGGAAAGGTTCAATGCAGCAGTGTAGGGAAATACCAGGACGGGGAAGTGGGAAGGGGTGGATTGGGGAACAAGGGGAGGGAAGAGATCTTATCGAACTTTTGGGGATGGAGGATCCAGGAAAGAAGAAATCATTTGAAATATAAATAAAGAACATATCAAATTTAAAAAAGGAAAGTTGAGAACCACTGTTCTAGGGACAGTGAAAGATTCTACCCTGCAGAGAAGTTCATTAAGATAGTAGATAAACATTTCAAAATAGGTTCAGGAAGCCCCTGAAACTGATCAGATTCACAAGGACCCTCCCTCCCTAGGAATATAAGCAATAAAGTCCACTTAGTTACCTTCAGAAAGGTTGAACTGCATAGAAGACTTTGCGACAAGGTTAGCAGTCATGGAAAGGCAGAGACCAACTAACTGAGCCACCTGGAAAGGATTCCATCCAATCTGTTGAACTACCTGCAAGCTTTGCAGTGATTTCCAGGTTTCCAGTTCTCWTGTTCTGGGGGACTTTGATTATGCAACTGTTTAAGTCATTTCTGCTCCTGTAAGTAAAACCCTCACCCATGCTACTGTAGGGCCTCTCTTCTCATTGATGCCTGACAAAGCCATCTTCTGCTACATATGCAGCTGGAGCCATGGGTCCCTCCATGTGTATTCTTTGTTTGGTGGTTTAGTCCCTGGGACTAGGGGGGTCTGGTTAGTTGATATTGTTGTCCTTCCTATGGGGTTACAAACTGTTTCAGCTCCTTCAGTCCTTCCTCTGACTCTTCCACTGCAGACCCCATGCTCAGTCCAATGGTTATCTTACCACTGAGATAGAGTCTCTGCTACCTGTGAAAGGGGATGTTACATGGTTTTCCTTCTCCTCCTCTACCTTTCCAATCATCTCTCCATTATCCTGTCAGAACCCTCCATTGTATCTCCCCTGTCCATCCCTACATAGTGCCAGAGGTGCTATGACCCATCTCTCACGGTCACAGTCATGCCTGAGTCTTCTGCCTCAGTCCGACCTCACCTTCTTACTGATGGGAATGCAAAATTGAAAGGTATATGATTTTCCTGAGACCGTGCTCCAGGCCTCCATACCAGTAAAACCAGGCCCTTTCCAGTTGGCTCCTCTACCTTTACAACTTCCTCCCAACTCGAGTATCATGGAGAATGCTATGCAGCCAGGAAGTCTCTTCCAGGACTGATTCTGTCCAACTCCTCATTCCTGCTGGCACTGACTGTCTGATTATCACCCCAGTGTGGCACTTCCTGTCTAATGTCTACTCATTAGGAAAGAATGCTTCTGGAAGGGAGAATGTCTACCCAGTAATGACTTTCTTGACAAGAGTTTGCTGGGCTTATGTTAAAATGATTTCAATTAAAGCGTGTGGAGCCTGTGTGAGCTGCTTGCTCGAAAGCAGCAACGTATCCAATGGAAAAATGGGGAAAGCCTTAAAATGCCTGTCCCCAATAGGGGAGCTAGAGAAAGGACCCAAGGAGCTGAAGGGGTTTGCAGCGCCATAGGAGTAGCAATGATATGAGCCACACAGTACTCCCAGAGCTCCCAGGGACAAAAACATCAACCAGAATGTACACATGGCGTTACCCATGGCTCCAGATGCATAAGCAGCAGAGGATGGCCTTGTTGGAGATCAAAGGGAGGAGAGACCCCTGGTCCTGGAAAGGCTCAATGCAGCAGTGTAGGGGAATACCAGGATAGGGAAGCGGGAGGGGGTTGAATGGGGAACAGGGGGAGGGGAGATGGCTTATGGGACTTTCAGTGGGGAGGAGGGAGAGGACCAGGAAAGGGGAAATGATTTGAAATGTAAATAAAGAATATATCTAATAAGATATAGTGTTCATGAATAATGGCAAAACATTGAAACAAAAAACCAACCAACCAAATAAGCAAATGCCTGTGTCTCCCTGGTCATCCAACAGCACAGCGAGAATCTGAAGCTAAACTTCTCTTCTAGAGCCTTCTGATGCTCCCTGAATTTCTCTGTCTCTTTATCGGTCTTATAAGCCAGCTGGACTCTGCTGTGGTCGGTGTGTTTGTGCTCTGATCATCCAAAATTCAAGTTAAAACTTTAACCCCTGAGATTCCACTATATTAGGAGATGGGTCTTTGGGGTTGACCGGGACTTGAATGTACAGCCCTCGAGAAGGGCATTCCTGCTTTTGAGAGAGACCCAGGAGAGAGTTCCCTTTCACTCCTATTGTGTAAATATATCTGTGAATCAGAAAGCCAACCTCCATTGACACAGAGGATCTACTTGGTCTTGGAGTCCCAGTCTCCAGACTGAAATCCTAATTTGCTTTCTGTTGTTATGATAAACACCATGACTGAAAGCAACTTGTGGAGGAAATAGTTTATTTCACCTTAGAGTTTATAGTCGACTATCCAAAGAAGCCAGGGCAGGAACTCAGGACAGGAACCTGGAGGCAGAAACTGAAGCAGAGACCATGAAGGGATGCTGCTTGCTGRCTTACTCCCACTGGCTTACTCAGCAACCTTTCTTGTGCCACTCAGGACCACGGACCCAGGTGTGGTTTCTCCCACCGCTGGCTGGGCCTTCCTACATCAGTTAGCAATTAAGAAAATGCCCCTACAGGGAAATCCATAGAGACAATTCCTCTATTGAGTTTCCCCCTTCTGAGAGGAAAAGTTGACAAATCTTAACCAGCACGGCTGCACAGTAACTTTCTACTGTTTACTGGTCACCCTGTTGGTGGTAGTGTGTTCATCCATCTGGGTTGGAATCAAAGGCCTTATCCCTGCTCACCCCTTTGTATCTCAAATAACTGTCCCAGGCTCTGGTGGCCCTTGGGGCCTCCTTATTTTCGAACAACTATCTCAGCAGTAACAATGACTCTCTTCCTTATTGAAGCCTAAGATAGTCTCTGATTTTTTTTTTCTTTTGCCAGAAGAAATATCTTCAGTAGCCCAAAAAGGACTGCTGCCTGCACACTGACATTTCAGGAATCAGTGTCGCAGCCTGTTCCCTGTCCTGCCTCCCTCCTCTGGGCTCTGCAAGATGACTGTGTCCTCCTGCTCACTGCTGCTGTAAGTGCACAGGAGGAGAAGGCCAACAAAACGGCCAAAATCACACCCTGAAGTCCAGGTGCAATCTGTCACGATAGAGACTAAGGGCCGTGTGTGTGTGTGTGTGTGTGTGTGTGTGTGTGTGTGCGCGCGCGCACGTGTTTATCAGTGTGTGTATGTGTTTGTGATTGTGTGTGAAAGAATTTGTGGGAATGTGTGGGTTTTAGTGCATGTTGATGTGTGTGTGAGTATGTGTTAATACGTGTATGTGTATAAGTGTGTGTATGTTAGGGTCTGTCAGTGTGTTTGTATGCCATTGTGTGAGTGTACTTGTGTCTATATGTGAGTGTGTATATGTGTGTGAGTATGTGTATGTTAGTATATGTCAGTATGTGTGTATGAGTGTGTCAGTGTATGTGAGTGTGTTTGTGTGTGTGAGTGTGTGTGAGTGTATGTGATTGCGTGTGAGAGAACATGTAGGTGTGTGGGTGTCAGTGTGTATCAGTGTGTGTATGTGTTTAGGTATGTGTGTGAGAGTGTACGTGCATGTGTATGTTTGTGTGTCAGTATGTGTATGTGAGTGTGTGTCAGTATGTGTTGTGTGTTTGTGTGTCAGTATGTGTATGTGTGTGTATATATGTGTGAGTATGTTAGTGTATGTCAGTATGTGTTGTGTGTTTGTGTGTCAGTATGTGTATGTGAGTGTGTGTCAGTATATGTGAGTGTGTTTGTATGTGTGTGTGTGAGTGTGTTAGTGTGTGTCAGTATGTGTTGTGTGTTTGTGTGTGAGTGTGTATATATGTGTGTGAGTATGTTAGTGTGTATCAGTATGTGTGAGTGTATTTGAGTGTGTGTGTGTATGTTTGTGTGTGTGTGAGTGTGTGTGTGTGTGAGTGTGTGTGTGTGTGTGTGTGTGTGTGTATTCATGGAGAACAAAGCAGAGCCATTGCAGTGGTTGTGCAGAATGACCTCACGCTGGCTGCTCCCTGAGCATTTGATTTCAGCGTTGCTCCCGAGCCCAGAGGGCCCAGAAATCCCAAACGACCCCTGAGAATCCTGAAACTCCACTGAAAAACACTGAAGATGTACAAAACTGAAAAATGACAAACTCAATTTTGTTAGCTGTTTCCTCTCAGTGAGCTGGCCTCTCTCCTTTGGGTGGGGCTCTTCACCAGGAAGCTCCTCCTAAAGCTGCTAGGAGGGAGCCCCATGATGCTTTGATCACACATCCTAGGGCCAGGGAAGGCTGAACCCCCGCAGCCGTCAGCCATCACCATGCAAGGGCAAGATGGAGGCAGTGGTCACTGGGTAATGCATCTCCTTTGTCTGATGGCAGCGGCAGCACTGGTTGGTGTCTGATGGCAGCGGCAGCACCGGTTGGTGACTGATGGCAGTGGCAGCACCGGTTGGTGTCTGATGGCAGCGGCAGCACCGGTTGGTACCTGATGGCAGCGGCAGCACAGGTTGGTGCCTGACATCTGGCAACACTCAAGAAGCATGTGTTTTCCAGTTCCAACCATTTACCTACAAATTTCGTGAATTCATTGTTTTAAATTGCTGAGTAGTATTCCATTGTATAAATGTTTGGAACTGGAAAACATCATCCTAAGTGAGCTATCCCAATCACAAAAGAATACACATGAAATGCAATCACTGATAAGTGGATATTAATTAGCCCAGAAGCTCTGAATACTCAAGACACAATTAGCTAATCATATGATTCCCAAGAAGAAGGGAGGAAAGGGCTTTGGTCTTGAAAAGACTTGATACAGTATTGTAGAGGAGTACCAGAACAGAGAAATGGGAGAGGGGTGACTGGGGAAAGGGCAGAGGGAAGAGGACTTATGGGACATATGGTGAGGGGGGAACTGGGAAAGGGGAAAGCATTTGGAATGTAAACAAAGAATATAGAAAATAAAAAAATAACAATAATAAAGAAAGATACTGTACAAAAAAAAGAAGCATGTGTTAAATGGTTCCAAATTATTCCTCTATCTCCCTTGCCTCCTAGTCTCCAAGTTCGAAAAATAATCAGACTAGGGTTCGCTCACATCCCCTGTCCTATTTAGATCCTCATTTGGTATCCTTCATGGGACCCGATGCCCTGGCCTCAGATTTCTCATATTCTTTACAGGACATAGAACCAGCTCTAGCTATGTTTATAATTTCAGTATGTAGTTAATGATCACCTACTAAGCCAAGGATGACTTCAAAGGCACGGAAAGCAGAAACGATGGCAACGTCATTCCTTCCCGTTAGCAGCTCAAAGAAGAAAGTATGAGAAACAGCCAGAGCAGGCCACGCAGGGCCTGCAGTCAGAAGACTGCTGGTTTCCATGTGCTGTTGAGATACTCCTGCACAGGCAATTCATGATCCCGCACATGGCTTGCATCTTCCTGCATCTTAGTCATTTATTTATTTGTGCCGATGTGATCAAGCCCAAGGCTTGCACGCGTTAGGCAACTGCTCTCTATCACTGTACTGTTGTGCATTCCTGGACTATGGCTTAGATCTGAAAAATCTTCCAAAGAGCCATGCATTGTAGGAATGGCCCCGGCCTAAAGGACTATCGGAAGGTGATGGAACCATGGGAAAGTTGGTCACTAGAGACATGTGCTTGAAGGCAGTCCTGGGACTCTGGTATCTTCCTGCATTTACTCTACTGCCTGGCCAACACGAGATGTGAAATTCCCCTTGTCACATACTCCCTGCTTGATGCTCTGCCTCATCACAAGCCATACACAACAAACCCAAGTAGCCACGGGCCAAACCCCTGAAATTATGGTCCAAAATAACCCCCTTTCTCCCTGTAAGTTCTTGGATATTTTGTTAGAACCATAGAAAGCTGACTATATACCTTTGACTTTTTAAGAAGTCAAGGCCACTGAGATTCCAGAATATTACAGTCACAAGTCTGAATTTACTGCCTTGTTGTGAGTTCCATGTCTGTGCCTACTGCTCCTGAGTCCTTGGGAGTCCAACAGCTCAGACATCAGTTCTCTTCTTGTTTGAAACATGCTGATATTAAAAGAATTGAATCAAATAATGTCTGTGGAGTGTCGGGAGTGGTTTCTAGCACATACTGAATATCCAATAACTCTGAACCAGTTCATTTGTTCTGAGGTCTTCCAGGACAGCCGTGACTTTTTAATGGGCGAACTCGTGAGCTTTCCGGTGCCTGGTGCACCGCAGTGCACTGGCTTTTCTAGCCTCCTCAACCCACTGAACTCTTCGTCCTGTCATTCTGTCATGTTAAATCTAAAGAGAGTGTTTCCTAAGACCTCAGCCTTCCTAGGTCTCACCAAGGGCAGTTTTACCATTTGTCTCCATCTCAGTTATAAGCAGAGCAGTTAGAAGTAGGGTTTCCAGAACCCCCACTCATTTTTCTAATGTTTATTAAGAGCCTGTGAAGGGAAAAGGGACACACATATCTAAGTACAGCCTATGGCAGCAAGGTTTAAGGAGATACATCTTGACATTCTGTCCTCAAATGTTTCTCTTCAAATGACTCCCAAGTATATTCTCTGTGACATGAGAGACACACTACTTCCTGAAGTTCACCATTCATAGGAGTTTGTTAGTGTTGGAAAGCCATTGGCAGAACAATACCATGTCTAGTATCATTATGGATTTAAAATCTGGCTTCCTCAAGTGTGACTGCTTCTCAAATGTGACTCCCAGGTGACTCCTGATATTCCCTCGAGGAATCTAAGCCATTTCAGTGATGTTCTGAGTGTACCAGAGAACTGTCAAAGAGAAAGAAGCATCTTATGGCACGAGAGTTGTAGTACAGCTGCCATCACAGTGAGCAGACTTTTCTCACAAGTTTGGGAGAGTCTCTAGTCTTGGCCACTTTGCTTTTCTTGGATGCAAAACAGAGGAGATGAAGCCAACTGCTACTTTTGTACAGTTGTACATACAGTCCACGTTGTGCTTGAAGGCCCAGCATCCCAACACGGTGTAAGAAGCCATAAGACAGAGGCTCGGAGCTACTGCGCCTGGAGATGAGCAGAAGTGCCCATGTCTCCCCCACGTTTCCCCAAGCACCTTTCTTTGCCCAATGAAATTAGAACTTAGGAGTGTAATTTTGGTTCTAAGTGGAAGTTTTAGGAGCCAAAATGGAATCATCTCTGTCTCTTTTCTTCCCTGTCACACAGAGCAGCCAATTTTGCAATGGGGACTCCTCCATCAGCTTTGCCACACTGACAAACAACTCTTGTGCAATGAAAGCAAGAAATAAAACTGTGATTTGAAGCCTTGTGACTTTGAGTCTCTTGCCACATATCAATCTAACTTATCCTGGTGAATAAACTCTGAAATATTGACGATTACGGGACTTCTTGGGGTTTCCTCAGCACCTCTGTCAAGCTGGCTTTTTGCTACTGCAACAAGTGCCTGAGACAATCATTTTATAAAGATAAAAGGTTTATTGAGGCTTGCAGTTTGGGAGGTTTCTGCCTGTAATTGATTTGTCCCATTGTCTTCAGGCTTATAATGAACCAGAACAAAACAGTGGGAGTATGTGGGAGAAGAAAGGAAAAAAACAAAAACAAACAAACAAACAAACAAAAAACCTTGTTCATCTCTTGCAGGAGAGGAGAGAAGCCAAAGAGACCAGGTTCCCATAATTCCCCTCAAAAGCACATCCAATGACTCAAAGACTTCTCACTTACCTCTGCTCCTCAAAGGTTGCATCACTTCCCAACACCAAGCTGGGGAGCACGTCTTTCAATATATGGGCACTTCACAGCTGTATCTTCTACGGTCTCAAACCCAACTGTTTCCACAAAGACCTCTGTCCCATGACTTCTCTTTTCTTCTAATGTTAAGACATTTGTCAGCCTGGAAGCTCTCATCCCCTCCCCAGCACCTGACCCTTTTAAACTAACAAATGACCCCTGAATAAAGGGTACAAAAGCATGCCAAAACTTCCTCCCTGCTCCTCCTGCTCCCTGCCTCCCGGCCTCTGCCTAAACTAGCAATAGATGAAGCAATTGTGTTTTAATAAAGAACATTGATTTACCTTTTCAACATTTTAACAAATAGCAGTGCACGCAGATCTCTAAAGACTTATGCCCACAATTTGCAAAATTATTTCTCTATCGATCAGCTTGGGTTTGTTTTTTTTGTAGGTTTAGTCAATTAAGCAGCAATGTTGAGGTAGGTGAACTAGTCAAGCCTATAAAGTCCCTAGTGAAGGTAGATACTTCTGAAACTGAGGCATGTCAGTGTAGAAGTAACCTGGCCCGGGACCTTATAAAGCAAAGAAGGTTCCAGAAAGTCTGAGAAAAACAAAATGTGGATAGAGAGGAGGAGATGGGTAGTTCAGAGCCCAGGTAGACTTGACATATAATAGGAGATCCTGTATCAAAAAATTAAATGAATTAAAAACAACTAGTATCCAAGTGACTTCTGTCAGAGTAGTAACATGTATGACCATGCCAATCCAAAAAGTGTGTCCATCCAGGATTTTGCCACTGAACATAGCATGAGTGACTGAACAATGTGTCCCTCAATTTTCTTCCCCATGTCAAATATAGATGTCTAAAAGTGTGTACAGATAACTTATAGTCTGCAAAAATATTTAAATATTCATCTATGTTGTTTCCCAACACAAGTCTGTTAAAAGAAAAGTGAAACACTCATTTTATTAATGAACAAACTAAGACCTATATTTTGATTCTCTAATTAAGCTCTGTTCTATCGCTGTATTAACCATTCCCCCCTGGTAGTGTCTAAGACTGAGGTGTCATGCTTGGTTACTTAAAAACAAAAGCAAGAAAAGAAGGAGAAAGAAGAGGAGTTGAAAGAGAAAGACACGCAACACAGACACCACACTCAGTGCAGAAAACGGTAATAACACAGGGTCAAGAAACATGTGGTCTAGAAGGGAGACAAATGATGAGCATAGACCCAACCCCAGAAAGTGGCCAATGGTCCTGTTCAGAGCAGCGATTGTGAGAGGTGGTAGCCTTCTGCTCCTAAAGAACGGGAATCAACGGTAGGAATTTTAGAAGGGTGTGTTGAAAAGTTGACATTTGGTACAAAGAGGAAATAGTTAGCTGGAATCTACCCTCCGACACTGGTCGAGATGAGACTTAAGATGGAAAACTCTCTCAAGGCTCAAGATGAGGAGGCGGCTGTGATGTGGAATTCCAGGCTCTGAGTCAGAAAGCCCATCAGACTTTAATGTGGGGGTGTCTACACCTACTCAACTTCGGCTCCATGAAGAGCATCTCTGTCTTCAAGCAAGCAACTGCATCCAGGAAGGTTGTGATGTCCCCGACCAAGAGTTGTCATACTAGCAAGCTTCTCTCCAGTTCCCACTGCCAAAGGGACATGGGGCTACTCACCTGTCTTATGCCCTGTGGCCTCAAACTTGTCCATTCCTAGCTTCTAGTGGGAGCATGACAGATAAGCTGAGAGCTAATCATTCTTTCAGTGAGAAGCTGTCCTTCTCCTCTGAACAAATATAGACAGATATCTTCTAGGATTCTCTGTGTACTTATGCTTGTGATTCAGAAATATTTGTTCTTCCAATCACCCAGAAGTCTTCCATGTATTCATTCAACAAATATTTATCTGAAGACATGTTTAATAAATACTTTGTTACTATGTCACTTGGACTATTCAAAACCCTTCAAACAACTTCGTGGGATTATCAAAGTGAAAACCAAAATTCGCATCAGTCTATAAGCCTCTGTGACTCTGGGCTTCTCAGAAACCATCTCCCATCTTCTCTTCACTCATCCCTTCCAGCCACACCAATGACCCTGCCTCTCCTCCATTCTTCCTGTGCTTCAAATATATCCCTACTTCTTTTTTTTACTTTTCTTTTTCCCCCTTTCCCCCCTTTTATTGGATATTTTCTTTATTTACATTTCTAATGTTATCCCCTTTCCAGGTCTCCCCTCCAAAAAACTCCCTATCCCATCCTCCCTCTCCCTGCTTCTATGAGGGTTTTCACCTTGCCGCCCTGGCATTTCCCTACACTGGGGCATCAAACCCTCTCAGACCCAAGGGCCACTCCTCCCACTGATGTCCAACACGGCCATCCTTTACCACTTATGAGGCTGAAGCCATGAGTCCCTCCATGTGAACTCTGATTGGTAGTCCAGTCCCTGGAAGTTCCGGGGTGGGGGGGTCTGGCCTGTTGACACTATTGCTCCCTCCATGGGGCTGCACGCTCAGCTCCTTCCGTCCCTTCCCCAACTCCTCCATCGAGGAACCCTTGCTCAGTCCAATGGTTGCCTGTGAGCATCCGCCCCTATATTTGTCAGGCTCTGGCGGAGCCTCTCAGGAAATAGTCATATCAGGCTTCTGTCAGCAAGACTTCCCAGAATCCCCAATAGCTAGCGTCTGGATTTAGCAACTGTATATGGCATGGATCCCCATGGTCTTTGGATGGCTTTTCCTTCAGTCTCTGCTCTGCACTTTGTCTCCGTGTTTCCTTCTGTGAGTATTTTGTTGTCCCTTCTAAGAAGCACTGAAGCATCCACACTTTGGTCTTCCTTCTTCTTGAGTTTCATAGGGTCTGTGAGTTGTATCTTGGGTATTCCGAACTTTTGGGTTAATATCCACTTATTGGTGAGTGCATACCATGCATGTTCTTTTGTGATTGGGTTACCTCACTTAGGATGATATTTTCAAGTTCCATCCATTTGCCTGTGAATTTCATGAAGTCATTGTTTTTAATAGCTGAGTAGTATTCCATTTTGTAAATGTACCATATTTTCTGCATCCACTCCTCTGTTGAGGGACATCCAGGTTGTTTCCAGCTTCTGGCTATTATAAATAAGTCTGCTATGAACATAATGGAGCATGTATCCTTATTACATGTTGGAGCATCTTCTGGGTATATGCCCAGAAGTAGTATAGTTGGGTAGTACAATGTCCAATTTTCTGAGGAACCATCAGACTGATTTCCGGAGTGGTTGTATCAACTTGCAATCCCATCAGCAATGGAGGAGTGTTCCTCTTTCTCCACATCCTCACCAGTATCTGCTGTCACCTGAGTTTTTGATCTCGGCCATTCTGACTGGTATGAGGTGGAATCTCAGGGTCATTTTGATTTGCATTTCCTTCATGTCTAAGGATGTTGAACATTTCTTTAGGTGTTTCTCAGCCATTCAAGTGTCCTCAGCTGAAAATATCTACTTCTTACTGTTCTGCTTTTAGCATGAGAACTCTCTTAGCCTTCAATACTCAAAAGAGAGGAAAGATACCTTCTACACAACTGCCTTCAGATAGCAATGTTTTACTTCTAAAATTCATCTATACCTCTACTAAGGCATCACCTTATCCAAGAGACTTCCTTGACTATTGAAAGAGGTGCTGCCACTATCCATCCTCCTTCTCAAGATTCTTTTTTTTATAGTATTTGTAGCAACCGTTACGGTATACTTTTAACTACCTGTGCTCTCCCTATCCATGGAAAGCCCCTAAGATCCAAGAAGTCACCCATCCTGAGGCTCCAGTGCCTCAGACTGCTTAGGACACAGTACCTGCACAATGCATATGTGTTCTATGAACTAATTAATGTATTCAGGGATCGGGTAGAAGCTGAGTGGGGGCCGAGGTTGCACAGTGAATCTTTTAGCCACTTACTGTTCCCCATGACCAGTTCTATTCCTTCATTTAAAGGGAAGCATGGCAGCGTGTCTGCAGACTGCCAATAAGAAGCACCTGAGTGAGACACTCAGCCCTGACAATTGTCAGAGACAAGACACAGAGCTAAATGATCCATTGTTGGGTTCCGGTCCGGCAGTTCTCATCTAACCTGCAAGTGCCAGGTAATTGGATTGGTAATGGGATATAGAGACTTTCACCTTGAGGTCACTGCCTCCCTCCCAGCCCAAGAGACAGCTGCAGCTGAAAGACACTGTTCTTGGGGGGCAGTTCCAAGATCTTTGGGAAACAGGTAAATCTGAGTTTCAATGTACGGCCATACCTACTTCCAAGGACAGACATAGAAATCGTGGTTTTTTATAATATCTTATACCCATAGTCCTCTAGAAGGCAACTCAAAGCCTTGGCTTTAATGGCTCCCTGGATGCAGAGGATGATAAAAGCCTGACATGGCCCAGGAATGAATCCCACCCTCTGAAATAGATTCTACACAAGACTATTTGAGCGGTCAATTAGGCTGTGACTTTTCTTGGGTGATAGCCCTTGGGTATAAACTCTGTCCTCATGGTAAGACACTTCCATCTGGTCATAAGCAGTGTGTATGTGTTGGGGGGGGGGGGTGAGTAACCCGGACTCTAGAGTCTGTAAAGCAAGGCTTTCAATCCTGCATTGACTGTTTTCTGGCTACAATCTCAGCCAAATCCTTTAATATCTCTGCACTTCTCTCCCCTTATCTGTAAATTGGGGTGGGAACTCCCTCTGCATATCATTACTGTGCATGTTGAGCGCAGGGCTCCTTAGGCACTGAGCACAGAATTCAAGAAACTGCATCAAATGAGCAGCAGGGATCCTCTTTTTGGGAACAAGGAATGGATAATTTATGACTCTATCCAAGAAGTGTCTTTATATGTGATCTGTCTTATTTTTCTTGAGATCAACTAAGCAATAGGCACATAGTACTAGATGCAAGTTGACAACCTTTTAGCCAAAATGCTTTGAACCAAAGGTATTTATTTTGGAGGTCGAATTTTTCAGATTTTGGAATGTTTGCAAAGACATAATGACATGATGGGACAGAAATCTAAGGACAAAATTTATATTTCATATACTTACCCACACAGCCGACAGATGACTACATATGAAACTTCCAGCGTGCCTCTTCTTTGACTTACATGTGAGGTTAGGTTCAGAATTTTTCATTGTGATGTCACATCAATATTCAAAACCCTTCAGAAATCCTGGAGCATTTCAGGTGCTACAGTTTCAGGTTAGGCATGTTCAAACTACATTAATTAAATAGGATGCCAAGCATTCAGAATTCAGGAAATGGGCAAAACCCACTGATCAAGAAACACAGAAATTAGCAAATAGTCACATATCCGTGAAAAACACAGACAAAATGTCCACTGTTTGATACTGGGAAGTTCACTGAAGTCAGGACCTCCCTGTTCATTTTCATCTGTCTATTAAGGTATATACTGGGCACTGAAATTATACTTGACATGTTTAAATATGTGGGAAAGAGTGCCAAGCAGCAGGTCCGGGGCACCTCCTCCTTCTCCCTGTACCTCCAGAACCTGCACCTGCAGTTGCTCTCACCCCAGTAATCGCAGCCCAGTCTGTGGAACTCTGCAGCAGAGCTGAGCTGACTCACTGTGGCACGTGACTGCAGAGTTAAGAGGGTGACCTGATTTGAGGCATGGGACTGCACTGCAGACTACAAAGCTAGAGGCCGAAGGGAGAAAGGCTCCCTGTCGTATCAGCCAGGCCATCCGGGGACACGACTATGACAAGGGGTTAGCATTTCCCAGGGCTAACCTCTGCCACACATCTGCTGCCCTGGCACCTGGATGCCAAGAACATCTCAAAGCACAGYCTTTGGTAGAGCCAGGGTGGAAATGTGTGCTGTCCCTAGGGACACATCACAGCCACAGAGAAGGYTTACTTGCTGAGCCAACTAGGCAGCTAACTAAGCACCTGAGCCCAAGGCARCCGGAGCAGTAATACAGAAAGCAGGAATCGGCTCTGCCAACAGAGCCCACGGGGCCCTCTTGTACCCCTCCAATTATCCCCCTCCTTACTTCTCCTCTCAGAAGACCCTGACCTGCAGGACTCTGGCTCTGTGACTSGGAAGCTACAGTCAAATCAGGGCAACCTGACCCTCATAGTTTTCTTCCCCAATACAAGAAAAGAACTCTGTTCCTTGTTGTCCCCCCAGAGAAAAGCTAAGAAAATGAATCTAGTTGGCAGCCGTGGAGGGCACAGGGAGTAAACACATTGGTGCTGAAGCACAGCTGGTGCCCAGTCCCACTCAGGTGCCAGGTCCCCGGTGTAACCTGGAGGAAGCACTTACAGTCGCTTCCAGCTGTAGAGCAGAGCCAGGACCAGTGGCCAGCAGTCACAGCGGAAAGTCTATGGTTCATGTAGGAAAGTCAGTGCCACCAGACACAGCCAGCAGCAAAACTGGGCCACAGGAGAAGGTAGTYTTTGCCATGCCTTTGTCCCCAGACCTACGACCCTCTCATCCAAGCTCCTAGGGCTTCTTCCAGTGACTGACTAGGCTACCTGGCCAGGAGATTCCTCCCTGCTTTGGGGCTTGCCACCTAGAGAGGCCGTGATAATAAACYGCAAGATACACTCAGAACAACAGAATCACCAAAGTCCTCTTCTGTTGAGGTGTCAGTCATGAGGAAAAGTTTGTCCTGTAACCTTGAAGAGTAAT
>BDUI01000172.1:271093-281722 GCA_002335545.1 Apodemus speciosus
TTGTTTAGTTGTTTGGTTATTGATTCTTTGCTTCTTTGGTTGGTCAGATGGTTGCTTGTTTCATTGGTTTTATAGATCCAAACTTTGCTCCCATTGTCTCAGATGTGTGCAGGACCAAAATATCTCTCCATCAATGAAAATTTAAAACTCATCGAGAAGAACACAAAGATGGTGAGGAAAAAGCCTCTCTCCTCAGAGGGATTGGTCACATAGGCTTCTAAGATACAGCTTTGAGCTGCTACCAGCTCCAGGCCAGAATCTTAATTCTCCAACAATTCAAGGCAGAGACCTTTCAATGCAAGATGATTAGCAGCAAGATATCTCACTGCAACGGGAACACTGAAAACACAACAGCAGGCCCCTGAGCAGAGCTAGGGCTTGCCTCCGAAGATGGCATCCGGAGTCTTCAACTTTATCTGGTACTTTATCTCATCCCCTCTCTGTGTGGAGCCAGACAGCCTTCTCAAAAAAAAAAAAAAGGTACTAAAAGAAATTAGTAAATCTGACATATCTTCATTACTAAATAGTATCCTTGAAGGAAACAAAACTTAGAAGAAACACTGAGCAAATTTCTACATGTGTCTAGAGCATTGTTAGTTTAGTTGCTATGACTCAAATATTCATGGACATCCCAGTGTGCATTAAAATAACAATAGCCAGATTGAGAAGATATCCTGAGCTTGTCTATAGCTGCCCCATGAKGTCTGGACCTATTCCCCTGTTTCTCATAGGATCTGGAACTATTGCACTGTAGAGCCCTGTTCTCTACAGGCACAAGTTCTCCATTGTGACCTTGCCTGCCAACCCTAAACCCAGGATTTACAGTTCCCTCAAGTGTCTGAGTGTGCTATTCCCTAATATAAACCCATAACCCATTTTTCTAGACCCTCCACGATCTCTGCTCCCCCAACCTGCTAACACCAGCCACATCACATTCTACAGTCCTACAGTGGTTATAGTCATTGTTTCCTGAGCTCTGCTTTTTCTCACCACGTGGCCATTAAGCAACTCTAACTTAAATAAAATGCTTCCCGAGTCCAGAAAGGTGTTGGAGACATGTAATGGTCATTTAAAACTAATAATTGATTTGTTCTTCCTTACCCATGATGCCACTGCCAGGTGTGTTGCAGGAATTCAATCCATTCTCTTTAAGGAGATCACTATTGACTCTCTGAAAAGGTCCTGCATCCAGCGTGCCCGTGGGCTTAACAGGATGCACAGGATACTGCCTCATGGAAACAAACTAAACAGTAATGCAACATATTCTAAGTGATATTGTTTGACAGCTGGGGCCTAGGTGGGAAGTAAACTCTGCAAACACCAGATGGAAGGCCCGAGCTTCTTGCTGAGGGAACTGCACAGTGGACATAAGAGAACAACATACTGCACATAGTAGCTGAAGTAGATAGTGAAGGCTTGGTAAGAAGCATACAGGAAACTAGCCATGAGGAACTGCTCCCCCTCCTGMACTAATGTCTGGGTATTTGTGAAGCACAAGCAATTGTGACTCCTTAGTAGGCTGCCTCGGAAGGAAGACAAGGATGAAGGCAAGGTTGTGACTCTTTGATGAGCCGTAAAGACTCCAAAGCCTGATCCAGTAGAAGAAAGGCTACAAAAGAGAAGAATGTAGAGAAGATGTGGTTGCTTGTTCCTGGAGAACCTGTGGAAACCTCATAGAACATGAAATTTTGGAACTGGGTTGTGAGTCTCCCTTCTCTCTCTCTCTCTCTCTCTCTCTCTCTCTCTCTCTCTCTCTCTCTCTCTCTCTGGTCATTGGACACTGGCCCACAAGGCAAAGGAAGCAGAATCTATAATCAGGGTTTCAGATAGCCATGATTATAAGCACTAACAACAACCCACCAAGATCAACTTGAGGGAGACAGATCAATTTTACTTGGGGTGAATCGAGAGTTAGTTTTGGGTTAACAGGTTAGGAATAGCCAGGGTGTGCAAAGGTCATTGGCTGAAAGCTAAGGTGATGAGATGCCTCATTAGCATGGGTAGGCATTCCAGGAATCTCAGGTGCTAGCTGAACAGGTTCTTAAAAGGAGAAAGGAAGCTGAACYTGTAATCTTAACCAAGGTTATGTGGCATTCCTCAGGTATAGGGTGTGGAGTCTGGGATACCACCATTTGAGACGAGGAAGCCTCATTGACGCCRTTTTGCATTGAGGTCAGGGCTTCCCAGGAACATCAGACTTTAACTTAGCAGCAGGGTAAAACTGGGTCTTGGACAAATAAATGYTCTCCAGATAGGAAACCAGAATAGGACATCTCAAGTAGACAACATATGCAGTAGCTAGAGAGTGAGCTAGAACTGTGGGCAAGAGGAGACACTAGAATGGGCCCAGTAGTCACCCAAGGAAGCTGAAGAAAAGCTCAACTGGAAGTGAGGGAAAGGGGTAAGAAGAAAAGTACAGGATTTCAAAAGAGCCAAAGAGAAGGTGGAAGGGGACAAGAAGTTTTCAGGTGACTGCAAGACCCTGCCTGAGCCTCCAGCTGCCGTGGAACCTGMGTGTCAGGCTGGGCTCYGTCACATTTAGTGTGTGCCAATGTATAGCTAACACCACAAAGAAACTCCAAGTCCCAACTATCCTGGGAAGCACAGATCTATAGGAAAGTGCAGAACAAGCATTTGATAAGTCCCTGACATACGCAAAGCATGCACTACAGCTGGGTTTTCAAAGCCAAGAAGACTGCACAGGTTTCAATATTGTTCAGGCTTAACAATGCCCAGACATGAAAAATAAAACCATTTTGTGGGACTTAGTGGTAGGTCAAAGAAGTGATAGTGGTCTGGAGGTAACAATAAGGGAAGGAGTCTCAAGATATCATGTATTTTTAATTACTATGTCTCTTGTTTATTCATATTAGACACTTGGGGCTTGAGAGATGACAGCAAAGAGCACATACTGATCTTGCAGAGGACTCATCTTCCCAGCATCAGCATCAAGTTGCTCACAATAACAGAATCCTAAATAGTAAAATGAAATGCAGAGATCTTAAAGAAATAGGTTCCAGTGACAGTGAAGGAATGGATGTGCTAGCCAGGYAAGAGCAAACAGGCAAAGAACAAGAGCTTCTTTCTTTCRTGTCCTTATATAGGCTTTCAGAAGAAAGTTTGGGGGTAGATCAAGATCTGGATCAAAGGTGTGTCTTCCTACCTCAAAGGTCTGAACTAACAATAGATTCGCCCGCTTCAAACCAAGCAGAAAATTTCTCACAGGTGTGCCCTCCATTTCCAGATTATAGTTCACTCCAGATCTAATTAAGTTGACAACCAAGAGCAGTCATCACAAAGTCCTACTGAAAAATAGCTTAAAGAAAAATGAATGTATATATTTCAAARTTCTTATTTACCTATTCAAGYGTGTATGCATATATCTGAAGAAAATTATTCAGTGTTAAAAGTACAAATGGAAGGTGAATTATTCGGTGACCTTCCCCCCAGATTCCTCTACTCTGTGCAGTGACCCTGCATAGGTGAAGATTGCATATCTGTGCATTCAACCAACTATGTGTGGAAAAACATCTTTGAAAATCATGCTGTGTACAGTTTTCCTAGTCACCGTTCCCCCAAACTATATGGTAAAAGTGTTTGCACGGCATTTATGTGATCTTTAGTATTATAAGTCATCTAGAGAGGGTCTACAGCATACACGAGGGATATTCATGGGTAACATTCAAATGCTACCCCCAATTTTTTTTAAAGAACTTGAACATCTGCAGATGATGGTATCCATGGTGGTCACAAGTTCCTCGCAAATATCAAGGGMCAACTGTACACTCACTGCTCACTGTTGCTTCTCACCCTTGTAGCACATAGAGTTTTTTGCTTCTAAGGTAAGATAAAGGAAGWAAGGTAGGGGCTGCGATCTATACCCTGTTTCCTCCCTTGAGCTGATTTCTTCCCCCTCTATAAGGACTTGATAGTCTCGCTCTCATTCTTCATCTAAACGTCCCAGCCACAAATGTGGTGGCTATCTGATCTTCAGCCTTTCTATCCTACAGTACCTCGGTCAAGAATGAAACGATCTGTATACTTTAAGATGGACTGGGTCCTTCCCAGGTCAGGAGTGTACCTTGTTTCTTTGAGCCAGAAACTCAGATGGGTCCTTTGCAGTCTTCAGAATGCTTGTGRACTTCAAGAAGCCTAGGTTTATGGGTGTTACACTTGTTGATATCTACCATATAAAAACTGAAAATTCTTGGTTAAGAAACTATACGAATATGTTAATTCCTTTTAGAAAAACAATAATAAAGTGGTACATGCTAGCATAAATAACATATTTTTTTGATGAAAAACGACTACRTGTTCCAACACAATTTGGTGAGGCAAGCAACATCAGTCTGCGCTTCTGTAAATCTCTTTAATGCTTGGCTTAATGGAAGACAGCTGGGTTCCCATTGCTGCCTCCYCACTTAATCTGTTGTGGTTTTGCTTTGGTTGAAGTATATGAAGAAAATATCGCCTTTAATTATGCAGGTATATAATTAAAAAGAGAGCGAGGAGTGTTTTCTATTCAGATAATTGTAGATATTCTTCTTTGATAKTTTAAAACTTGACAAGTGGCCACTTAACTTAGTTACGAAGTAGATTCTTAAACTAAGTCAATATACTTTCCATATTCAGTTTTCCTACCTTCTAATGATTTATAGTGCTTTTGAATGGATCATTTATTCCTGAGTGACTTCGTAACCGCATGTCTTGGTCATTTGGAAACTACTGGTTGGCTGCATTACGTAGATCTTCCCTGTCTCACTGACTTTACTGTATCATGCACACACACACACACACACACACACACACACACACACACACACACACACACACACACGCATATCCTCCTGGGGCCTGAGAAACAGCCTCCACTGGTTAACAGTACTTGCTCTTGTAGAGACCCAGAGTTTGGCTCTAACATGCATGTGAGGTGACTCATATCCACCTGTAACTCCAGCAGATTTGGGCCTCTGGCCCCCAGTGACACCCAAACATAATCGTGCATGCCCACACACAGATACATAATATACTTAATTTAAAGAAAGGTACTTGTTAACATCACCAAGTTTCATCAGAAAAGGTCTTCACATATTTAAAAAAAATGAGTCAAGCAGACACAGTGYTTTTAGAATTCCACCTCTCATTTGAAAGCTCCAATTGTCTCATTGRCAACAATGATTCACCCACCCCATTCACTCTGAGAAAATGTCTGCCAAATCTCCAACTCTAAATAGCCATCATTTGTCTGTTGCTCTTTCCAGGAATGATGATGTTGTGTGAAAACAGTGAGTCCTTTGGTTTCCAATTAAAATAGTCACCCAAGTGTTTTGCCTCAAGCCAACCAGACAACCATCATGCTTGAGACACAATGAAGCACTTTCCGTGCCCACCTCAACTGGACATGCCACAGATTGGATATTTACTCAAGAGATGAAAGCTAATGAAACTCATACATTCTATTGCTTCATTTGGGACATTTTAAAGAGAAGCTGGCATATTTTGTTTTCTCTGCTGTGAACACAGTGAATGCATCAATACATGGACATCATTGGGTACCACTGATTTGATCTGTGCTAAGGAGCTGGCTTTCTATCTACAACTGCTTTTGTGCATTATTGGTTTTGTCCTGGCATAAAAACACAGATTTGGCTCATCCATACTGTTAAGAAATTCCTTTACGAAGAAAAAAAATATATATGCATGTATCTATATATGTGTATGCATGTATTCATATTTATAAATATATTTATTTATATTTATGTTTACATTACACACACACACACACACACACACACACACACACACATTTAATTTCTTTTTATTTTTAGTCATTGTCCCTGAAGCCTGAAACTTCAGTAGCCATCTTGCAGCCATCAGAGAAAAACCAGAACAGTCACAGAAGCAGATCATGGAACTGGAAAGTAATGTTGAACCAGAAAATTAATCATCCAGAGTCACATGCTCTCTCTGAGTTACTTACTCTATCCAACAATAAAGAGTCTTCTAGACACATTTAGCTGGATTTCATTTGCTGTGAAATAATGAAGTTCTTGGCCTTGTAATATCTATAATCAACCTTGGGTTAAGTATTAGCAAATGAGTTTTTATGTATATCCAGTCTTACAAAGTCATAAACTCATTGGGGGAAGAAATGTTTAAGGAGAATTACCTTATGTGTGATAAACAGAGACAGGAATGATCATAATGAGTAACCAGCTTGACTCCCACAAACTTCCCTGGAACTTGGTGCTTGTTTTGCTCTGTGAGTTTGCTGAGAGAATGCGGATACATTTTCTCCATTCAGCACAGCACAGACTCTTCTCCTTAGGGGTCCCATCATTCAGATTGTTTTTGGCAAACTTCCTCCATTTAATTAGTTTCATAAAATATTACTTTCTGCTGGACCTAGCCCCTGCATTCCCAGCCCCGATGCTGAAATAACAAAGAAGTTAACTCATTTAAAAACTCTACAACAATAACAAGGACAACCATGAAGTACAGACAATGGATAGCAAAGAAATAGAGTCAGCTAGAGAGACCAAGAACCTTGTAGCTTCTCAGTCCAAAAGGCTGGATGTCTCAGGAGTTCCAATCTGACACAGAAGGCCTAGAGAATTCCTGGATTGCTGCTGTCCTCTAGTCTATGTTGAAAGCCCGAAGAAGCTGGTTCTAACAACAATGAAGGAACGCAGCAGCAGCAGCAGGATAGATAAGCTTGCCATCAAAAAGTAAGACAAGCAGGCAAAAAAGCAAAGCATTCTTCTTCCATGACCTTTTATCTATTTTGCCAACAGAGGGTGCCACTCACATTTGGAGTAGATTGTTCTACCTCAAATAGTCTGATCAAACTCTACCTCATGAAATCAAACTAGTGCTCAACTAAAACTTCAGCCCTACTGACTAGCATTCATAATGCTGGATGGTAGGATAGTACACATGATACCACAGGAGAAAAGTAATCATCAGTATCACCCAGCTATAAGCTCTGTAGCCTACAACAGAGGCCTGGCCTATATAATAGACTGATGCAATAGTGGTACAAATGTTCAGGAATAACCAACCACTTTTTTTCTTGAAGATAAGACCTGATCCATGAGTTGGAATCCATTCATGATGCTGTTCATGAAACCAAGAATCTTAGACTAGGTTGGCCATGGGTCCTCTAGTAAAAACTACAACACTTATTATATTAAATAAACATAACAATAACATGACATATTGTTCTACTTCTAGATTAGTATATCACTCAGACCTCAACAGAAAGGCTTCTTCTTGCAGCAGATGGTGATTAGCACAGAGACGCACACCTGGAAAGCAACCAGAGAGTGAGAAACCTTGGAGCTCTTAGCCTTAACTGTGATGCCACCATCAAACCCCTCGCTCCAAGACCCAAGGATTCATGTGGACGAGAAAGGGAAAGAATACACGAGCCAGAGGTGATGGATGACGTCATCAGTATCTTCTGATATAACAGAACTGATACACATAAATGAACATGTGACAGAATGCACAAGACCTGCACAAATTCAAGCCAGAATAATTCCAGCATAGGGAAGAGAAAGTGGGAGCAAAGCCACACCCTCTAAGCAAGAAGCTATTTGCCACTGGTAATTTCTTGGTGATGAAAAACCCAGTTTTCTTCATGGCCTTTTAGGTCACTGCATTTACATGGCACACAGACACACAGACAGACAAAGCACCAACACCCAAGAGGAAAGTGGAAACAAAGTCTCTTACAATTATAACCAATAGTTTGCATTTTAGTTAATTCATGACCCAGTTAAGTTGACAACGAAATTAGCTATGCCAGTGAGCGTCTAAATAGGAACCCAGAATTTTGCTGGAAAGTCTCGCTGCATACATGGACTGTTGGGATATAGCCAAGAACTTCCTTTCAACCAATTGTCCAAAATGTAAAATCTGCATTTTAATGATATATGGCTTGAGCAACTAAGCCTCAGCTTAGCCATTTATAGAATAAGAACAGCAATACCTATTCTATACTGTAGGAACAAAAATTTAATGAATTAATAAATATAGTACACTTCTTCAGAAAATGCCTGGCACCTCTTAAGAGCTCAACAAGAATTAGCTATAATTACTATTTTTATCATCATTAGCTTCATTGTTACTGTGCTCGAACATGCTGATTCTGCACTGTTCTCTAAAGGCCCTGCACTCTCGCATTCCCACCTTCTGGCACAAATCAGAGCTATTGGCAGTGGCCACCTTCTCCTGGTCTACGCTTGATACACATGTAAAATATAGGAAGCTTATAAAATCTGGGGGTGTAGCCTATTTCTGGTAATCACCATCATACTCCTTTCATGTTGCAGTTCTTTTCTTTTTGTTAACCTGTGTGTATGTGTATGTGCGTATTGCATATATATACATACATGTTAATGTATGCATGCAAATATGGAGGTGGGGTTCCTGTATATGTGTGCATATTCACATCAAGGCTAATGGCCAGCCAATCCTAGGAACCCTCTTGTTCCAGCCTCTTCGGCCCTGAGGTTATAGGCTTTTTACATAGATACTCAGGATCTGAACTCAGATCCCCATACTTTCGGGGAAAGCATATTACCAACTGAGCCACATCCTGCATCTTATCTTTATAATCCTACATCCACACCCCATCCAAACTGCATCCTTCCATACTGTAGCTTCACTCCATTTATGCTCCAAGAGCATTTAGAGAAAGAACAAATTTATCCTTGTCATTCTTATTGACTTTGTGGTCAGAGTTGGAATCTCAAGCAATTGATTTTTGTTTGCATATAGCTTTGATATACCACAGTTCAGTAATTTTCCAAAAGGACAAAGGGCCTCTGGCAGATGATGGCCTTCCCCCTGTATGATTGACACCAACTCAACTCTTATGTTTGAGAAATTAACAAATCCCACAAGAGCTTTTTGAAAAAAGAGAATAATATATTTTTCCCTCTCTTGGTAGGAGTTTGATCCCTCCTTGTCTTCAAAGTCCAGAAGACAGACTAAAGGGAAGGGCAGGGGAAGAAAATGCTGGTTCATAAACAACTGCTGTCTAAACCACAACTAGAAATTATAAGTCCTTTCTCGCTCAGGGTACCACACCCAAAGGCCCTTTCTCTCCTCCCTGACGCCTCTGGGGAATAGTCCAAATTTTACTGTCCTGCTCACCAAGCTTCCCTCATTGCATCTGTGGCTCATGCATTTTGCTTTGATTACATATTCTTCTTAATTAACCTGTTTCCTTGCTACATTCATTTTCCAAACTCATCTTTGCTTAGACATAGAAATCATTATCCTTACTCTTCTGATTTGCTCATCYCTGACCCCACCCAYTCCAGAAGTTAATGACATCAAGCAGTCTACGAATAGTGTGACCAGTATAATAGACAATGCCAACCCACATTCATCAAAAAGAGAAGGGAAAGAGAGTAGTAATAATCAACCCAGGATTTTGACTGTAAATTGGGACTGCCCTGGGCAAACCGAAAACATATTGTCAGCCTCTTCTATGTGGATGGATTCTACAGCTTGCAGCATGTATATGAACTGATGGCATATAGCTTTCTTGGTTCCATATGACCCTAAAACTAGATTTTGGAAGTTCAGCAAATATACTATCAAGGACTGGAAGGGTGCTTAAACCTGCATGGTGGTCTAGAGGCCCTTTTTCAACTCTCTGCTGCCCCCATGTGGTACATGAMATCTTCAAGAGCGGACTCCCACCTGCCCATTCTCCGTTCTAACAAAGACTGAGCAAGGAACCATTACTGACTTCTCTGGGGAAGAGGATAAGCAAAGGAAAGGAACTAGAGCAGTAATCTTGGAAAGCCAGGCTGATCTGCAAAATGGAGGATCAGCAAATAAATGGGACAGGTCAAAAGGCCACGGCAAGGGGAAAAAAAMCACAATTAAGTATGATTGTGGAAGAGATATGGAAGTCGACTGTGTCTTTCATTATCACAAGCATTCCTGGGCATTATAGGACTGGTATCCTCCACGAGCAAAGGACTGTATGATGAGAAAACGCAGTGTATCCTACCACGCTCTGGCCATTTAGAATAGAGGCACCATATGCTTATATGGTTAAAATACCTTGAAAATTGAGGAAGAGCTCCTGAGTAATATGATTCATTATTTGGCACTAAAAGCCTAATGCAGCTGGTATGCAAAGAAGGAGAGCCCAAAAGAGCCCATTCCATCTCTTGCAGATGTCCTTCTTCCTCTAGCAAGCTCCAGTTTCCTTCGTCTTATCTGACTAMCTTAAGGGCTCCCACCCAGAGGGCAGTATGCATGTACTCTGGGAATCATGGTATTCAGACCTCCTAGAAAATGGCTGGCTTGTGAACGGCTGATAATAAACCCGCCAAATCCACATACAGCCTAGATCCCTCTCCTGTTCCTCCTTTCAAAGATTCTTCTTTTGCTTCAAGTACTATCCAAGCTGTCTCTGCGGATTAGTGTTTATWTGCAGCGAGTGCTGCAGTTAGTTAATAATGTCAAGATCGTTGAGCCTCCCTAATGAAAGAGATACACAACATCAACTGTCATTTTAAACAAACATGCAATCAGGATAGCAGTGCTGGAAATATGAGCAGCCTAATTTCATGGAGGTGATGTGAGAGCCGGGCTGCTTCC
>BDUI01000172.1:292696-305245 GCA_002335545.1 Apodemus speciosus
TGGATGAGAGAGAGGGAGAGAGAGAGAGAGAGAGAGAGAGAGAGAAAGAGAGAGGGGGATGTGTGTAACGCGCACGCACATGTGTGTATGTATTTTTAGGAGGGCTGTAACATGCTCTTTGCCGTTATCACAAGCATTAAAGTTTAATAGACCAACCGTGAGTTATTTACTGCTCAGAAACACCTGGTCGGCATGATAACGTGGCAGCTATCTTTCTAGTTTTAAAATTGACATTCAGCCAGTTATATTTCTGGTCTTTCTCATCACTTAGATGGTTGTTGACTTTTCTTAAATGTCAAAGGAGGTTTTTAACTTAATTTCATTCCTCCTTCTAGTTTTCTTCCCCCCCACCCCCGGGCTCTCCAGAGGCCCTTCTTGTCTCTGRCCTCTAAGTCAGCCCCAAGAAAGGGTTGCTGAAAGGAAACCTTTCATCTGGAAAAAAAATAGTAAATGCATGTACAGTCAAGTTTTTATACATATTGCAAAGAAATTTCACGTAGCTCAGCCATAATTACTCCTGTTCAGTCTGTCTCCCTGTTTCTAGTTTGAATGACATATTAGCCAGGTGCAAGCTCTGCCACCTTCAGAGAATCCTGTTGTAATTACAGTCGATATGCCCCTGTGCAAATAGTGTCGTCAGAAATGGTCTATCTCAATACCTGTGTGGTTCTTCTGCATGGTGGCTTCTGCATGACTTCCCCATTCTCCATCCTCTGGCTAGTCTTTGGGCTGTGTTAGTGAGTTTCTAGAGGACCAAATGGAATCTGCTCAGTCCTTCCCACACCCATCTCAAGTTCTTCATCAGACATGACCTTATAAACAAACAAGTGGACTCTGACTAAGATCTCCCTTGGGATGGGTGCTCACATTGGGTAGGTCAATGGGTGTAAACATGCAAAGATGGTTTATCCCTACCCTGGGAGGGAATAGGTCAGCAGTGCCAGTCCAAAGGAAACTCAAGGTAGTGTGGACATGATGATTGATCCCCAGTTGCCCATGTGCCAGGGCCTGAGGCCATGGGTACTGACATGAGAGGGACTCTTCAGAAAATGCCAAGGTTCAGAAAAGAAGTGAACCAGGAATCGCCAACAATGTATCTTAGCAACTTAGTTCAAATGCTGGTTTGGCCACTTAATGTCTGCACGACCTTGGGCAAATGATTTCATCTCTCTGGGCCTAACTGCCTCCTATGGAAAAATGGGTTCTTAACATTGCCTACCTCGAAATGCACTCACCAGGATAAACGAGATGGCATATACGAGAGCCCTTGTCTGCCTGTGATAAGTGCTTAATGTCTGATTCATTCTATTTACTCTTTGTTTCGTATTGTCTGTGGGCATGCATATGGGTTTACCTCAGGAGCGGGAATTGAAATGACACTCTTCCATCATTTGCCTGTGCAACACTCTTTAATTTTATGTTCTTACGTGTGATATAATACAAAATCCAATGCTCATCCAACTGCCAGCTTCTGCTTGTCTCAACTCCCTCCTCCTGAAGAAACTGCTATCCCATAGAGAACCTAAATCGTTCCTAGTTATATATTTGATTTTCGTTGTTTGAGGTTCGATTGGAACAACAACATGGAACATGTAGCCCTCTTAGATCTCTTCTTTCCGCCCAGCTCATGTGAGTAGATTCACACCTTGCTGTCAATCAGATAAGGATCCCTTCATCTTCACCTTGTAGAAATATATCTACTGCTTTGCCACATTCACAAGATAATGAAGGGCTGGGTACATTTTGTTTTCCTGCTCAGACTTGGTTCTTATAACCTTTGCTTGCCCACTTCAAGACTTTGCCCAGCTTCATTTGAACCTTGACCCTTGRCTTGGCCTTTTCACTTCTGAGACACCGTTTCCAGTTTCCAGCTGCTCTTTTGATTCTCGGGAGACCAAGGTGGCCCATACATGTGCTTATTTGCCTTGAGCTCTGAATCCCTGAAATGTATCCCTGCATTTCAGTCAGCCAAGTCCCGTAGGGAGAAAAGAGACCCAGACAAGCAACTGATGGGAACAGTGAATTGGTTGTCACCTTTTAATTTTCAGTGAGAATAAAAAGAGCTTATTGACAAGGCTTTTATGCAACTGTGAGTCTATCAGTGTGCACTATTGGCATTCTCATTATCTGGAGCGTCTACTGTAGTCTGCTCTCTTTCTCAGTGTCTTCCCCAGCCCACCTGCTTCCAGCCTTTCTCTGATTGCTTTAATGAAAACACTGCAGACTCAGTACTATCTGGGGTCCTAGATAGGTAGCAACCCACTAGAAGATGCTACCTATGTGCTGTCAGAATGCAGATGTGACAAAGAAATCGGGATTTACAGTGCCAGCCAAATTCCCTTTCTGGAGATCATTTTGGGTCCAGGAGGAAAATTATGAGTGATCCTTTGTGGTTTGGCCAAGCTCCCTATGGGGCAATTATTGCAGCAAAGTTCAGACAGGGAATTCTGGAAGATTAAAGTAAGAAAATGAAGCCACTCTAATACAACAGCCAGAGAGGCAACCTGCCTTCAATTCAGGCACTGATCTAAATGAAAAAGGCTTGATGCCAACATCCATGCCAAGTTACCTGTTACATCACCTCCTTCTTTACAGGACACGTTTGACCTTTTCCTACTTCAGGAATATATAACCGGGCTTCTGATTAGAGGCTAGACACAAGGAGTTATAATTTCATCTTTTTTCCCATTCTTCAAATTAAGCACTCTTCTTCAATCTTTTTTAAAGTAAGAGGCAGGGTCGGGAGGGGGGAAGAGAAGGGCACGGGGTAACTGTGTTTCACAGCATTCCTCTGTAAGGCACCAGTTGCTAATGTAACAAGCATGTTTGAAAAGTTCTAAGTCTTTTGTTTCAGAATATCCCCAATGTTTATTTGTTTGAACATTCGTAATCTCTGCCCTGCCCCCCCCCCAATTGTTCATGGTCAAGGGCCCACAGGCAGGAAGACCCAGCTTGGCGGTACACAAGGGTATGCTGAGAGAACCGGCAAACAGAAACATCTGTGGTGGAGGGAGNGAAGGATCTGACACCCTAAGGCAAGCTTCAGAGAGTGCTCTGCTGGTCAGTATCCTTCCTCTAGCTCATGACCCCTTTGCTTCCGTGCACATATGCTTCAAAGGGCGCTCTTGTCACCCGAAGTCCTGACCTGCCTGACAGTGATCATTCCTTCCCACCCATCATACATTATGTCATTAAGGTCTTTGAGGTAGAAAGTCTAGACACTGGACAGACCCACAGACATGTGAAAATACTAATTTAACCAGGTGCATCGCTGGCTCTACAGTGGCCAGAAAGTGTGACATTTTCCCACTGGCAGTGCTGCCTGCAACAAAAAGAAAATCAGAGACGCTGAGCCCTCTGAAGGGACTATGGTAGGCCTCCTTCAAGGTCTCTTCTATCTGTGGCATCATTTGAATTGTTCAATGAATAGAAAATTGAAGAAATAATTACGATATTGAACAGAAAACCATCTTTCAAAATGCTTTCAAAGGAGTCAGAATAGAAATGTGGTTAAAAGGTAGACTCGTGCCAAGCATAGCAAGTGGGCTCAATTCTGAGCTTTTTACTCCTACCAAGGATGACATTTTGGACAAATTCATTAACAGGTTTTTAGTTTTCCTTTAGGGCGTAACAACTTGCTGAAAGCCTAGTATCTGAAAGCATGTATTATCTTACAGCATCTCTGTGTGAAGAGTAAGCTTGGATCGAAAACAACTTCTGCTCAGGGTCACAGGGGACTGCTAAGGTCTTGGCACTGTTAAGGGGTTGGCATGGATGGTCCTCATCTGGAGGTTTGACTGGGTCAAAATCTAATCCCACCAAAGTTGTCTCACCTGTGGCCCTCTCTMTGTGCAGGTCACAGCTCTTTGTTCCTTCAAGACTAGCAGAAAGTACTCTACTTTGTTTTTCAGATTAATCTCCCCTGAACCCCACACACATGGACAGGCAAGATGATTTAGTAGGTAATGGTGTAAAGGTTCCTGCCACCAAGTCTGAATGATCTGAATTCAGTCCTCAAAACCAACATGGTAGAAGAGAACAGTCTCAGAAGTTATCCTCTGATCTCCTGTAGTACACCACGGTCCCTGCCAACTATCCCACGCACAAACAAACATACATACATACATACATACATACATACATACATACATACATACATGTGTATATACATACATACATACATACATACATACATTTTTTAAAGATGCAAACAGATCATCTTATATAAAGTAACAAAAGCACAGGATCAGCAGAGTGACATCTCGTCTTTGTCTTTATTCCATCAACTAAAGCAGGTCAGTCTTTAGGGGAAGACTCTGAAAGGGAAGGAAATGGACTCAGAGGATAGTCCAGACCTAGGTACTTCCCACCATTTGGAAAACTAAATGTAGGGACAGTGTTCAAACTGAAGGGCCAAAGGCCAAGTTCAAGTCTTCACTGGCTTATCTTTTTGCTGAGCCTAGTTCTGTCCCTGAAAGGTGGTGGTGACTCACTTGTCTCACAGGGAAGAATCATTTCCTTCCGTTGTCTGCTAATAGGTGACAGGCAATGAGCACTGTGCAGTAGGAAAGATGATTCACCTGGGGAGAGGAATGCTTGGGCTTGGAAGCTACTTTAAGAGATAAGATCCCAAGACTGGGACACTCTCAAGAGAGAGAATGGGATGCTGGGTAAAGAGAGGAAGGAGGAGAGCCACGGAAGTACTAAGTATGAGCTAATCTAAGTGACCTGTTCCCTGCCAGAGCTGCCACAGCAAGATGGTGGCTTGCCTTTCAGTCATTAGTTCCACATTTGCTTTGCGGCTGATCTCAACCACCTCTGGGGCCCTTTCAGTTTAAATGAAGGCACTACYGTAACGTGGTGTGGAYGCCTCCCTGCACTATCGCTACAAGGTGGGAGTGGGCACCTTCCYGGAGAGCTGTGGAAGTTGGTTTATTCTATGATGCTCCGAGGCTCCTCTCCCAGGAATTAGGCCCAGATAGAGACACAGGTGTGACAGCTCAGCATTTTCACAAAATATGGCTGTCAGTTCAAGGATCTTAGCAAGTTTTAAAGAAATGTCTTGAAAGTTCACCTTCTTTGGAGAAGAAATTAATCTTTTAGATTGATGGAGGCCACAGGGAAAGGGGGGACAGGAGCGGAGAAGAGATAAGCGGCTCAGCTAAGAAGAAAATAGAAATGATTCCACATTTGCAAAACAATTCGCCACTAATAAAATGCGGTTCCACATATTGTTCCTTCAGCCTTCACCCAAACAGGGAAAGAAAACAGAGAAGATATTACCTGCAAACATTTGCATAAGAAAACATGGGTCTCAGCAGATAGGAGATGCAGCAAGAAGGGTACTAGTCCCTGAGGGGCCGCCTCATTCGAATTTCTAGACTTCCCTCTGAAACTGAAGGGGCTCAGAACGGCCTTCTTTAGCACCCCATGCCTATGAGAAGGTGAGGGTGTATGTTCTGAGTGARCATCCTTTATCTAAAATATAAATATTAATAGCAAATATTGATACCATATATTAACGCCAAAAAACAAATGTTACCGCTAACTGGACCACCAACCAAAGAATACACATGGAGGGACCCACAGCTCAGGCCAAGTCTGTGGCAGAGGATGGCCTTGTTGGACATTAGTGGGAGGAACGGACCTTGGTTCTGTGGGGGTTCGATGCCCCAGTGTAGGGGAATGCCAGGGCAGAAAGGCAGGAGTGGGTGGGTGNCCCCCCCCAATTGTTCATGGTCAAGGGCCCACAGGCAGGAAGACCCAGCTTGGCGGTACACAAGGGTATGCTGAGAGAACCGGCAAACAGAAACATCTGTGGTGGAGGGAGYGGYCATTTTTCTACGGTTGATAAGAACCAACCCTCTACACCCATTTGGCTTTCACCCACAGGGTCTGACTCTGTCACTTTGTCTACCAGCTCTGCTCTACAGTTCCAGGAAACCCCTGAGCAGGAAGAAGAATCTCCGATTCAATTAAAAAGTCTTCAAGATATAGAAAGCAGGGAGAAGAATCTCAGATTCAATTAAAGASYCTTCAAGATATAGAATTGTTCAACAGTTCAACCTTTTGCATGGATCATTAATGATCGCCCAGATCCCTTCCAAGCTTCTCAGAGCCTGCAGTCTCCTGTGCTGACCAGTCCTGGTTTTGACAATCCTAACAGATATCTGCATTGGGGGGCTATCTTCACAACTGTGTAAGTTTCTTGGATTTACCTAGTTTATCAAAGATGCTGCCAGTGCCCTGGCCCCATAACGGGTAACCATTTGTTAGCTATAACTGGTGATCATAGCAGGTGRCTATCATTAAAGACCACAGTTGATGACCATAACAGTGACAGGAGAGGGCAAGGAAGTGCTCTGCCTTTCTCAGTAACCAATAAATTCAGCTTGAAGCTAAAAGGTGATTTTCAAGGCCAACATTTGACAGTAAGGAGGAAGAATGAGAAGGGAGGTGACAAGGGAGCCTTGAACAGTGGCTAGGACATGGCCAGCTGTGAAGGAYAGTGAAGAATATTCCAAGAGGGGAAGTAATTGAACCAAAGCAGGCTGACTCCCTGAGCTGCTGGTCCCATGTGGCAATGGAGCTTTAACTGTACTTAGCTGAGGAAACGCTTTCACCTTCTAGCCCTATCCAATAGAATAGGGTCTTGGTAAGCCTCCTCMCATGACCACAGACTTCCGGCCTGTGATACTGTCTTGGAAGTGACACAGCACAATGAGCAACTCCAGGCCACACGGAGGCAAATGGGTTCTCTCTGTCTATCTCATTGGCTGGGCTTTGCCTCTAGCATATCACTGGAGAAGCTTTCTACAGTTCCCACCTGGCTGCACCCTGAGAGATGATATGGTTTCCTAYGAATCAAATTCCTCCATGCATCATCCTGTGCTTCATCCAACCAGACATGCTGCCCTCCTCCTCCTCATCATCATCATCTTCCTCCTCCTCCTCCTCATTGTCATCGTCATCATCATCCTCCTCCTCATCATCATCATCAATCACCATCACATCCTCAGAATCTGAACAAAGGATCTCAGTTGAAAGTACCTGAGCATTACACACTCATCTCTGGATCCCCACTAAGTCCTTGTTTTTTCCTACAGGCTACAATAAAGTTACAATAAGATTCTTCAAGAGAACATTCTCTGCAGAAGCCCCAGACCAACCTATATGGGGCCAAGTTTTACAGCCTGGACTCAGACAATATTGTCTAGGTGTGTAATTTCCCTCAGGGAAGCAGTATAGGAAATTGGTCTAGATGATATCTTTGACCCTCGGAAGGAAGTCATGACACAACCTACCTCCTTCTTATTGGCATTTTCCCTATAAAAATCTTCCTTCCCAAGCCAATCTACTTTCTCTAGGAAGGCACCTGAGCTAGCTGATGGGTAGACTCTGATCCTCTCACATCCCAAGGAACCCCGTAATAGAAGGAATCAGGTCTGTGCTACCAAACAGGATGCAGGGCAGTCCTGGCTCTATCTTGGACTATGGCCTCAGAGGGACTCCTTAATCTCTTTACTGTACCGAGGAAGATGAGACAGCAGTCCCGTTATGACAGGGCTTTGGACTGCTAAGACACAAGACATTGTAGAACCTTGTCAAATGGTCATTGTCATCTCTTACCCACAGCCCTCAGCCATAGGGCCTGATTCCATTCGCTCTATTATCCACTCTATAAATATTATTTCTATTACTTTACAGCAAGAAATGCAACGCCCCGTGCCCCGTCACTCATCCCCGCCAGCAGCTCTCTAAGGCAGGTAACCATGAGCTTGCTTTCCACAAGACAATTCACATGGGTAACTGAATACCATTACTGAAAGTTGAAAAGTTGTTTTCAAACCTCTCTGGGTCCCGGGTAATTGCAGATGTGGGAGGGCGGTGGCTAAGTAGTGCCTTCAAGCAGACAGACCCGTAACTCCTCCAGCATAAGTCAGCCTGTCACTGTCGGCACTGCCTATGAAGTTGTTATGGCCTGGAGCATGTAAGTCACCTCCCCTTGGCAGCAATCCCAAAGGCTTCAGCCTTCACAGCTGCCCAGCGTTTCCCAGCTTCCCCCGTGAGCAACAATAATCTCCGTTAGCTTGCGGTCGAATGAAAAATATATTACTCCCTTGTCTTCTCAACTGTCATCTCCCTGCATGCTCAGCTAATTTAGTCTGCGAAGTGTGTTTCCCTGCCACACRGCATACTCAGGCAGGGCTTGCCTGCCCCAACATTTCTTGCAGTTTGTAGAAAATGGGTCCGATTTCCAAACCAAGCATCCTCCTCCTCCTCATCATCATCATCTTCCTCCTCCTCCTCCTCATCATCATCATCTTCCTCCTCCTCCTCCTCATTGTCATCGTCATCATCATCCTCCTCCTCATCATCATCATCAATCACCATCACATCCTCAGAATCTGAACAAAGGATCTCAGTTGAAAGTACCTGAGCATTACACACTCATCTCTGGATCCCCACTAAGTCCTTGTTTTTTCCTACAGGCTACAATAAAGTTACAATAAGATTCTTCAAGAGAACATTCTCTGCAGAAGCCCCAGACCAACCTATATGGGGCCAAGTTTTACAGCCTGGACTCAGACAATATTGTCTAGGTGTGTAATTTCCCTCAGGGAAGCAGTATAGGAAATTGGTCTAGATGATATCTTTGACCCTCGGAAGGAAGTCATGACACAACCTACCTCCTTCTTATTGGCATTTTCCCTATAAAAATCTTCCTTCCCAAGCCAATCTACTTTCTCTAGGAAGGCACCTGAGCTAGCTGATGGGTAGACTCTGATCCTCTCACATCCCAAGGAACCCCGTAATAGAAGGAATCAGGTCTGTGCTACCAAACAGGATGCAGGGCAGTCCTGGCTCTATCTTGGACTATGGCCTCAGAGGGACTCCTTAATCTCTTTACTGTACCGAGGAAGATGAGACAGCAGTCCCGTTATGACAGGGCTTTGGACTGCTAAGACACAAGACATTGTAGAACCTTGTCAAATGGTCATTGTCATCTCTTACCCACAGCCCTCAGCCATAGGGCCTGATTCCATTCGCTCTATTATCCACTCTATAAATATTATTTCTATTACTTTACAGCAAGAAATGCAACGCCCCGTGCCCCGTCACTCATCCCCGCCAGCAGCTCTCTAAGGCAGGTAACCATGAGCTTGCTTTCCACAAGACAATTCACATGGGTAACTGAATACCATTACTGAAAGTTGAAAAGTTGTTTTCAAACCTCTCTGGGTCCCGGGTAATTGCAGATGTGGGAGGGCGGTGGCTAAGTAGTGCCTTCAAGCAGACAGACCCGTAACTCCTCCAGCATAAGTCAGCCTGTCACTGTCGGCACTGCCTATGAAGTTGTTATGGCCTGGAGCATGTAAGTCACCTCCCCTTGGCAGCAATCCCAAAGGCTTCAGCCTTCACAGCTGCCCAGCGTTTCCCAGCTTCCCCCGTGAGCAACAATAATCTCCGTTAGCTTGCGGTCGAATGAAAAATATATTACTCCCTTGTCTTCTCAACTGTCATCTCCCTGCATGCTCAGCTAATTTAGTCTGCGAAGTGTGTTTCCCTGCCACACGGCATACTCAGGCAGGGCTTGCCTGCCCCAACATTTCTTGCAGTTTGTAGAAAATGGGTCCGATTTCCAAACCAAGCATTTAAACAGAAAGGAAGCTGGGTCTGGGAATATAGATGAGAATGTTTGCCCTGACAACTTCCTTGTCAACTGTAGCTTTGTTGGGTCCCTGGGTCTTTGGTTAAAACCGGATGGAGGTTCCTCCATTCCATGGTGAGAAGATGAATATTTTCTAATAAACCTTGAACCGTTGCTGAAGCCTTAGATCTGGGTGCTTTCCCAAGGTTATGGTCACCAAAGCTGAGGTTTAGAAACGCTGACAAGAATATAAAATTGAAGAAGCATCAGTGGATGCCAGAGTACCCAGGGAGCATCATATAGGGTGACAGCGCCCTCTGCTGGGAACAAACCCAACAGCACAAAAAATGATTTTCGCAGCGTTTCCAGTAGCCCTCTCAGACTATTGTGGTCACCCTGCACGCCTCTTTGCCTACCATCTGGAACCAAAGACAGAATCCTTTGTGCTACACTGTCTTTTGTTACAACTTACTTTTAGTTAAACTTGGATACATTTTGAGTACAGGGCCCATTGGAAATTGGATTTTGGATCAGCAAGGCGTTCAAAGTAAAAACAGAAAATCACTTTCAGAAAAATACACTAATTCTCAGAATGTCTTGTGTAGACGTATAGATTGATAAATTGTAGTTTTTGTCTGGAAAGCTACCTCAATATGGGTAATCCTGGGAATGAGAAAGGAAAGGCAATGTCAGGGAGGCAAGGAGAGAATTTAGAAGGCTGCAGTGAAATTCGCCATCACTCTAGGCAATGTGCCCATTTGTGCCCATCGCTAAAGCTATTTTGAGAAAAAACAGAACACATKCGAACACAGATATGGATTCGAAGACAGACATTCTGGAAACAGAGATCGTGTGGCAAATAGAATGTCGTCCCCATGAAGGGGGACTGGGTTGAAAGCCAGAAGTTTTGAGGTTTCTATCATTTTACACATCTGTAAGCCTTGCTAATCATTCAAGAAGCCAGAGAGAAAAGAAGTCCTGTGACACACACTGGAAGAGACAAAAAAAATCCTCCTTCTCACGGGGCAAAATCATCAAGCCCAGTTGCTCCCTGGGATAGGTGAACTCCAAGGCTGAATCCAGATGTCCCCGAAGGCCACAGTGGAGGGCAGGCAGCAGAGAATCACAGCAACTGAGTGCAAACAGGATAAAGAACTGTACGAGTGAGTTCTCTGCCTTCTGCTTCTTCACTCTGATAATCCATGTATGCATACATATACACACACAAAAATCTATCATTTCAGCCATTTTTGAGTATAAAATTTAGTGGCATTAAATACATTCACAGTGTTGCAAAACTGTCGGGCGCATCCATTCTCAGAACTTATTCATCCTCCCAAACAAACTCTATCACCCATTCAAAGCGACTCTCATGTTTTATGCCACCATAAAGAGCAAAATTATGTCATTTGCAGTGAAATGGATGGAACCAGGGATCATGGTGTTAAGCAAAATAAGCCACACTCAGAAAGACAAATATCGCATTTTCTCTCATATTCAGAATCTAGACTTTAAGAAATAAATATGAAAGCATAAAGAGGAATGTTTGAGATGAGGAATGAGACTGGGAGAGAAGATGACAAGAGAGTAAGGGGCAGAATATGATCAAAGTGCACTACATACATCAAGGAGAGTGTCATAGGTAAGTCCATTGTATTATATAGCTAACACACCTTAATCAATACACACAATAATAAATAAAATAGATATAATCTAATTTAAAATGATTCCCAACCACTTCACATCTTATCATCAATGTGATGAGTTATGTTTTTTAAAATTAATGTATTTATGTGTATGGGTGCTTTGTCTGCATGTTCCTTTGTGAACCACATGCGTGCCTGGTATTCTGAGAGTCCAGAAAAGGCCATTGGATCTCCTGGAGCTGAAGTAACAACTAGTTATGATCTGTTGTGTGGAAGCTGGGAATCACAGCCAGGTCCTCTGGAAGATCAGAGCTCTTAGCTCTAAGTCACCTCTCCAGCCCGGTGTGATACTTTCCACCTCTGGATTTAAAAAAGAGGTGTCCAGTATAAGTGGAATCACATAAGATATATCCTCTGTTCCTGGCTTATTCTACTTACAATATTATCAAGGTTTATGCACTCATGTGAGAACTCCACCTGTTTTAAGGTTTTCAACATGTAGGTATCTCCTTTTGATTATCTTTTCACAAATTGGTGGACTTTCAAATATTTTACACCTTTGAGTTATTGTGAGCAATGCCGTCAAAAAGCATCTTTTCCAGCTTCTCCTTCCCATGTCGGTGGGTGTGTAACTAGAAGTGGGGTTTCTGTAACGATGGGGTGATCCTGTATTTAAGTATTTGAGATATTATATATGCATAGAATTATATCTGTATATATATATATATATATATGACACGGAAGCAGAAAAAGAAATAAATGAAGGGGACTTATAGGAAGGCAGAAGAAGCAGAGGTTAGGGAATTTGGAGAAGATTCTCAACTCAAATTACGTATGTATGTGAAAGTGTCCTTACATAAAGCAGTACCATGTGCCTTGACTGTGCACAATAAAAATTTAAAATAAGCAAATAACCTTTGAGGGAAGCCACCTTACTTTTTCACGGCCGCTGAATTATTTGCATAGCAATGCACAGGCTTCTGGTTTCTCCATTTCTCACTGGTGCTTGTTGGTTCTAGTTTGTTTCTAACATGAATGGTAATTGTGGAGTGCCTTCTAGCGTGGTCTCTCAACTCTCTAAGGAGCGCTGGTGTCCACTGAGCATCTCTCCTTGTGCTTATCGGTAACTTATGTATTGTCTTTGGGAAAATGTCTGCTTGGGGTAACTGGACCGTGCTTAACCTGATCTGAGTTCCACAGGTTTATTTTATGCTCTCAATATTAATTTCCAGTCACACGTGTCCTTGCCTG
>BDUI01000172.1:362754-375065 GCA_002335545.1 Apodemus speciosus
GGGGCTTTGCTTGTGAGAAGGCCTAGGATGGTGTGGAAAGGCTCAGACATTCTTGGAGGCTTGGAGGAAGCACCACACCCCAAGTCGACATTAGGTAAAATGTGGCCAAACAGGCTCTGCAACCAATACTCTTGTGGTAGTATAAAAAGCATAGATTTGGATTCCATCTCTGTTTCCTAGTTACAGATCTCTAAATTGAGACGTGACTTTCATATGCTACTGGGATAATACATCTTCAGAAAGAAGGCATGTCTCTAGAAACACGCTGACACAATTTGGGAGATTGAATTTTCATCCTGTTCCTCAATCTCCAGGGAACAGGAGAGGGTAGCCTGGTTCACACAGAGAGRCATAGAATTCCCATGGTCTACCAACATCCCTGCCTTGCCTCAAGCATTTCCTCTCCCGAGATGCTTCTCTCTAACATTTAAAACATTATTTGTAATAAACAAGCAGGCATAAGTATTGTGTTCCTTTAACTTCTAGAAAGTTAGTCAAATTCAAAGAGGGGACAGAGGTTCTAGACAACTGACTTGCTTCTCACATGTGAAGTAGAACAGCAGTCTTGTGGCTCATCCTACAGGAACTGATCCAATCTCCAAAGAATAAGACTAGATTAAACTGAAGTATAGGATACTCAGGTGGTCCACTGCAGACCAGGCTGTGCTGGTGAGAAAGACCCATGATTTTATGTACAAAAGTAAGAGGAACTATATTGCTTGACTGAGTAGAAAAAAAAAACACTAATATTTTTTCTATTTCTACCAACTCTCCCCACCCATCAGATAAAGCCACTGACTAGAAGAGGTAGATTCATTAAATAGAATTGGAATAGGAAAAATACACATCATTTTATTTTCCTCCTTAGACTAATGTTGACTAAATTAAATTCTAAAGAGTGACCTCCCCAAATGAGACAATTTTTATGGAGTAGATACTTGGGCTTGCCTGAGCACCTCTGTGAATTCCATGTCCTGCATGTCTCCTTTGTGTCCCCCATATCCCAGCAATTCTAGCATGCATAGAACACTAAAACTAAAAACAAAAGCACGTTTTTCCTTCACCCCTATTCTGCGTGTTTGTCAATTGGATACACCCAAGTGACAGAGGATGGAGCAAACAATGACTATCTTCAGATGGTTGCTTGGTAGGTAGGTAGGTAGGCAAATCCCTGAATATGTGAGAACCAGTGAGGGCTATGGCACTCGGGCGTGGCCCTCCAGGGGCCAGTTTCCAGATTCCTGAGACTCACTAGGCATTTGGGTAAGGGCAGGGCTTCTAGCCCCAGCTCCTTAGGCTGCAGCTCTAGTACTGTGCCCCGAAATTTGAAATAGTGCCACCTCTCCCTTCCTGTGGGAATGCCAGCCATTTTGAAGCACCTTGTTTTCTATAATAAGGTCTTTTCTACTGAAGATATACAGAAAATTGTTTTGTCTCATTCCCGGAGGTGTGATAGTAACAATGAAGTGTTGCACTGGTATTTAGGAGTTTGCTCTGTTTAAATAAACACWCACACATCAAATCTCAAACCAAGACAGTCTAGCCTTTCCCATCTGGAATCACTCTGTTATTCTGAGGCAAAATAACTCTGAACTGTGGTGCCTGGTGAGACACACACCCAGGCCACAGAAGCTGCCACACACTTCTATTTTCGTTTAAAGCAGAGATGAAGCGAGAAGTACCCTATTAATCTAGGTCAGATAGCCCTGGAAACTATTCTCTCTGCCCTTGTCACCATCTGGGCAGGTCCCCAGTCTCCTGCTCTTTCTGTCATGCCTCCCAGGGTCAGCTCTCAGCTTGGCCTCCTGAACAATCTGGGCTGCACTTGACCCTGACTGTCCTCCGTGATGCGAGCTCTCAGAAGCACATAAATTCTTGTCCAGTCACTGCTCCTGCCATGCCCCCCTCTGCACACCCTAGTCATTATCCTGCCAGCCTTCATATTGAAGCGGTAATGCTGCCTCTTGCTTACTCTGGTTTGGGAAGGAAAAATGACAAGGTGTGCAGAAGGAGTGCTGAACAGTGATGTTTCTGACAGCACTTTGGCATTCCTCAGCGGGCCTCGCTTGTCCCACAGCACAGCTTAATCATAGCTGTGGGGATGGCTTCCTACTGCCGTGGATGGCATGTCTCCATCTCCAGCGCCAGGAGCTGTATGTGGAATCGCAGGCACCCAAGGGCTTCGGTGTGTTTGAATTGTCAAGCTCAGCTCCTAGCAAGCTGTTAATTGTCTCTAAGGTAATTTGACCACAATTAAGTTAAACTATCATCAGGTGGACATTGGAGACTTAGTTAAACCATTTACATTTCTGCAGCCAGACTCCCTACAGGCATGATAAAATGCGGACTGCAGCTTGAGCCTTCTTTAATTGAGTTTTTAAAAATAAAATGGACAGAGAGTAGTAGTTTAGTTTACTACTTGGACATAATTAAAGCAATGTAATAGACAACTTAAATTCATGTTTTAACCAACATTCACTGAATGCCCAAGCAATGTTATAGAATCAGGAATGGGACATAAAACATGGCAAACAAATGTTCTGAGAACAGTGCTTTTCTATGGGTATGAGTATAAATAGCTAACTTGGTACTCTAACAATTTAGCTAAACAACAGTAGTACATTTGCCCCTAGGGTCCAAGACGTCCTCCGCAATGGAGTGTTGTCTAGGTTTAATGTACTAGGGATGGATTCTCTCATGCTAAGCAAGTGTCAAACCCAAGGAGAAAATAGTTGGTTACTTCCAGAACCACCATGCTGCTATTGTACCAATGGACATCATCCCTGGAGGTTATTCATAGCATTCACAGCCAGGAAGGACTATGTATACCCTTTCTCCCCCAGAAGCATAGCATCATCTGGCACATTGAAAGCTAGAGAGCAAAAAGAAAGCGTTCGAGCGTCTCAACTTATCACTGAATTAATTTTTTCAAGATTTCATGACTCTCTCTCTCTCCTCTTCTCTTATACTTTTTAGTTGACTTACAAAGTAATAAGTTTCCACATTTTTTTACACGCTCTTCATTTTGGTTAATTATCTTCCTCTAATGTTCATTGTTTGTAAACTCCAGCCCCTGCTTAAATTTTCCACATCCAAAATCCTTCCTCTCTCTCTGTTTTTATCTTGCCCATATTCTGCTAGCTCTCTTCACTTCATACCAACCCCACCTAATGACTGCTTTCTGGCTTTCTTACTTCTCTTAGTACTTCTATTGTTATCTCTGAATATTCAAATGGGAATGCAGGGACTAGTAAGCAATGTTGGAGAAAGCATCCTCTTCCAAACACCTAAAAAGAAACAATACCAGAGGATGAGATAATGGTTTTAAAGACATTAGACCTCAAAATTCAAGAACAGAGACCGTGATTGCTGAAAAAGTAAAGACAGATAACAATGTTAGCTCTATTATTGCTCCATCCTACTACATGGGGAAAGTTTTAGGTCATAGCACAAATAAGGAGAAGGGCTCCCCAGCAAAGTGGAGCTCCTAGCCTGCATAGTAGGAATGCAGCTGGGATTTCACAGAAATCAAGGAAGCTAGAATGTAAGCAAAGTACCGAAAAGGAGGAACCTATGTGGAAGAATAAAAGGGATCTATAAAGGGTATGTCAATCATTTGACATTGCAAACAAAGTTGTGATTCAAAGTACTAGAGAACTCAAGAATATTTTTGCCTACATGGGAGTGGGGAAAAATTTGCCTCCGATGAAATGCTTTCTAGTCTGCCCCAGTCTGTGTGACTTGCGTCCAGGAACATGTAAATAAAGGACATGGATCCTGTCAAAATGTAAATAAAGGACAGACACACATACAGTGACATTTGTTCCTCTGTGTGTATCGCACACAGCATAGAGGGAGGGACTAGCTCGTCTCAGCAGGAAGTCTCTTTAGGCCAGCACTCACCTTCTTTAGGAGGCACCTACCATTGCCAGTCTTTGCATGCATTGATCACTCATCAATAGACTCCTCATATTGACACTCATCATGTTGAACTCCTAAGAAAAGCTTTGTCATCTGCCTGAGCCTGGTGTTAGCCTGGTTTGTTAATTTACCATGAGCCAATTGGTCTCTGAGTCCTAAACAGGTTGTGCCTGTCAAATTACACATTTGCTCAGGACTTCAGTTACTCAGGGTTTCCTTTGGTCCCTACATTACTCTTCTTAGAAAAGGTCCAAACAGATGTGAAGAGATGTTTCTTAGCAACATAAATGAATCCCAGAGCGAAACTCAATAACCCTGTTAAGAATCTGAAAGCATCGAGCACCCTGATAAAATGAAATTATAAAACATGTTTAATGCAGAGGAAGTAAAAACATTAAATAGGGGAACAAAATGTTGCGGTAGCTAATTAACCTCTCGTCAAATCGACCCAACTGCAGCCTCTGCTTGTTCCTCGATAAACGTGCCAATGTTCTGGGTTCCTGAATGAAAGACACACATACACAGCCTTGTATTTTAGCATGCCTTAAAAGCTCCACGGAGCTAACACCTCCCCTCTGATATTGCTGAGTTATTTCTATCTAAAATCTATATTCCATCCTTGTTGCCCTAGACTCAGTCAGGGGCCTCTCTTCCTGGACCAAATCCAAAATGACAAAGAACAAACAGATTAAAAGGAAAAGTGATAAATATAAATACAGCCATCAATGACTATTGTAAATGTCTATGACATAAATAAGTCAACTGAAAGATAAAGGCTCTCATGTTGGAATCTGAAGAGAGAAAGAGGGAGAAGAGGGTTAGAGGCTTTTAGAACAGGGATTGCATAAGGGCAAAATGTAGCTGCTAGAATTTCCCAGTATCATGGCGGATCTGTCAGGATTCACCACCGGGAGAAGCAGATTTAATAGGGTTTACAAGATAAGGTTTTAGTTGTTTTGCCCAGAGATTGAGTTACCGTTGTTTCTGAGCTAAGTTTGTGTGGTGTTTTTCTTCTCACAGCAGTTTGACCGGGTTCCAGAGAGAAAGGTATGGCGCAAAGCATGGGTTCACCTGATGTGCACCACAAAGACCGTGGGGGCTTTGACACACAGGGCTGGCATTGATAGTGACTTGCCAGTGGGAACCTAGCAAGCTGGGTGAAGAGATTTTGGAGTTCTGAGTCAGTCTCCACGAGATAATAACAGGTCGGCCATTGCCCACCAGTGCATGGTGGGCCAGGATGCTGGGGCAGAGAGTTGCTGGTGCCCGGCAGTAGTGTGGGAAGTGTGCCGGTCCTTTTTTATTATTTCCTGCAACAAGTAGCGAACCAAGGTGTTGGGCAAGAATCCACTGGAAATGTAAGATTATTAGCCTGAGGGTTAGAGTTTTATTTATTTTTTTAAAGGAACCATGTTTTTAATTATGGGCTAAAAATGTCTAATACGCTAAGCATGAATTATAAAAATCCAGAATCTAAATACAATGCTAGAGAATTTCACTATGGGAAAATGAATGAGAATTCCTTTCTAAGTACATTATGATTAACAGACTAGCAAATCTTAACCATAATGGTAAGGCCAAAATAATAAAACCATACTTTTCCTATAAAAAGTTGCACACATCATCTCCTACTGAGACAGTTATCATACAGAAAGAAACCAACAGTGATGGCTCTCCTGCATGCCCAGGAGTGTCAGGCAGGCGGCCTCTTCCTGCAGGGTCTAAGCAGTGCCTTCCTCCCCCATGGTCCTCAGCATCACTCTCTCTTCCCGAAGACCCTCTTCCTCCTCTTCTTCCTAGAGTTTTTATTTTTTTTTAAGTGAGTAGCTGGGTAGTGCTGAAAGTCATGTGAACTCAAGAGCAGGAATTGAAACAAACAAACAAACAAACAAACAAACAAAGCAGGCTCTGAGGTCCCCTGCTGTGGGGAGTCACAGGCTGCTCTGAGTCAGGAAAAGGAGAATGGAAGTTGCCTACTTCTTAGGACAGAGATTGAACTGTGAATTTATAAAATTGGGATTATTTGCTTTTAGAATAGATTTATATACCGATTCTGTCTGAATCACTTGAACATTTCACCTGCAGTTCAGTCACTGACTCCGAGTAGAGAGGACAGTGATAATTACATGCTATAAACAAGTATTAGTTAATAATGTCTGTAGCTCAAGGTGGAGAGCTCAACAGATATTATAACAGGTATTAATAAAATTAATGTCTGTGGCTCCAAGCAGAGAGCTGAACAGATAGATGGGATGACAAGATGGCTGCTCGAGGCAGAGCTGAACAGTAAGATGCTATAGAGTACCTTGCTCTAATAAACCTCACAGGATACTCAAATTCTATCTAACGTGGGCTCCATGGGAATCTTGGATTATCCTGCTTGACAAAATAGAAAAGGCCTAAGAATAGGCACATACAGTATTTTAGTTTACTTCATTTGTTTTGGATTGTTTTAACTTTCAAAATGGGTGTGATTTTGATTTTTGTGGGTATATTATTCCTCTGGGAGAGAGGTCAATATAAAAGCTTTTCTGGCTACTGATTCAAGGATATGCTGATTTGGGAGAAAAGGTGATTAGTGTTTATATACCTTCCAGAGAAATATGGATCAGATTTGATAGAGGAAGACCCCTCTTCCCCAGAGAGCTAGATTCCAGAGAATCAAACAAAAAAAGTTATCTTGATGATAATAAAATTTTGTTTTGAGATTTGTAAATTATAGAATATACAGCCTTGATGAGTCTCATCTTCAGACATGCTGACCTGCTTTAACTCTGGATGTCTTGAATTTTCAGCTGGATCCAGTCAGGACACAGACATCAGAGACTAATATGATCACTGGTGTGGCCTTCTTAATATCAACCAACTCCCCCATTTTCCATCCCCTCCCTCTCCCTTCAAAAATATCTCAATGTCCATATTTAGTTTGAAGAAGTTATGAAGAGTTGTTGTCCCAGTTCCCTGGGCTTTGGGGCTGGAGGTGGTTATTATAGGTTGTCTTTCTAGGGAATGTAAATGGTCATGATTGGAACAGGGAGTAATAACTAGAATTGATTGCATAGTCATAATCTCATTTGGTAGAAGAAATCTTTTTAATTGTTACTAAGTTGAAATCATATCTTATTTTGGTACAGAATTTATTTTGATGGAAAATCCAGGGTTTCATTGGTATAAATTTCTTCTMTTGATCCAAAAATTTTGAAAGTACAGGGCTTAGACCCAGTCCTTCTATAACTGCTATTATAAACTGATCTAAGATGATTAAACCAGTGAGTTAAAGGCCAAATAGCAAATTCATGGCTCTGAGTTAATTTCTAAGGTGTTTTCAGTTATTTCAATTAGAAATGGCTGAGAGTAGTTAAGGAGAACAGTCCAGATTTCTTTATATATAGATAGACTGATTTTTCAAAAACATCAGAAATCCATAGAATGTGATATTTAATGTTGAGACAAATCTGCTCCTAACAGCTTCCCATTCATGGATTCAAAGAAGCAACTAAGCATCTCTACCTCCAGGTAAGGCTGTACATTTGTGGCTAGGTCACTACTGGGCAGGAAATTGCCAATATCTCCAGCAGACCTGTACTGTCCAGAAAAGGGATGCAATTTACAGGTTAGGGCAGCTTAGTTCTGCTGAGACAGAATAAGCTAGTCCTTAATATTCCTGTATCTCAAAGGTCTGTCAGATGATCCTGGGCCAGAAGGCTGAAGACAGATGCTCCAACTTCCTGACTTACTGGGGCTCTGTAGGTAGACAGCTGTCTCCACAATTTGTCTCAGTTCTGGAAGCTGTGTTAGGCTTCCTATAGTTTCAAATAGTGTCAGTCATTCTTCGATTTTTTGACAGGGTTGAAAGACTACTCATAGTCTCATAGCCAACCCAGGCTATTTACATTGAGAGAACAGATTTAACAGGATGGTTTTCAGATGGCATACAATCTAAAGTCAGGATAGAAGTCAGGTGTAGAATTATAGTCTTTTAAGTTTGGATAAATGGCAAAATGTCCAATTTTATTGACACAAATGATGGACTTGGTGTTAGGTCTATCTTGTCCTTTATAAATTACAAAATTGTAATAGTTGCGCTCTATTTATATTTGAGAGAAAGGTTTTGTTTTTTATTAGAACAGAAAGGGGGAAGTGTTGTGGATGGGCCTGGTGCTGTTTGTATTTTGATGCTAATTCCACTTTCACATAAAGGGCTGCAGACAAGGAGTGAGTCATGTACTCAGGTAACTTCTTGTGAACCAGTCCCCTAATGAATAAAGGAGCCAATCACTGGATGAGTAGGCAGGACTTCCGGGTTGGATGGAGGAAGAGAAAAAGGAGAAGAGGGTTAGAGGCTTTTGGAACAGGAATAGCATAAGGGCAAGATGTAGCTGCTAGAGTTTCTTGCTATCATGGAGGATCTGTCAGGATTTGCCACTAGAGGAATCAGACTTAATAGGGCTTACAAGATAAGGTTTTAGTTGTTCTGTCAAGAGACTGAGTTACTAATGTTTCTGAAAGAATAAAAATAAAAACAAAAAATAGAAAGAAAAACATAAGGAAAATTTATACTATCTATAAAAAATGCATCTAAAATACAAAAGCAAAGATAGATTAAAATTGATGGGAAAGATATAATATTAAAGGAAACATGAATGGCAACTGTCCTACAAGAGACAGTCCATCTCTAAGGAAATGGTATCACCAGATTAAAGGACCTATTTCATAGTGATGGGTGGATCTGTTCAGTACGAGGATGTGGCAATTCTACATTATGCAGCTAAAACTTTCAAAAGGTAAAAAGAAAAAAAGAAGCACTCTCCATTCTTTCCCCATCACCATGATAAGACACCATGGTAGAAGAAACTTATGGAAGAAAAAGCTTAATTTGGGCTCATGGATCCAGAGGATTAAAATTCAAGAACATCATGCCAGAGACTGTGGCAGCAGACAGGTAGATATGGCTTTGAAGTAATAGCTGAAAGCTCACATCTTGATCTGCAAGCATAAGGCAGAGAAAGCTAAGTGGGAACATCATGGGCTTTTGAAACTTCAAAGCACCAAGACCAAGTTCTCAGCACAAGGAGATGTATTTTCCCCAGAAGAACAAAAAGCAGGATATAAGAGACAAAGACAGGATATAGAGGACAAAGAGGGAGAAGGAAAAGGAACAAGGGAGAGGGAGGAAAAAATATTTGCCCCCAAAGAACAAAGGATTGCCAAGACAGACAGACAGAGACAGAGAGAGAGAGAGAGAGAGAGAGAGAGAGAGAGAGAGAGAGAGAGAGAGAGAGAGAAGTGGCCCATACATAAGCAAATGGCAGTTTATAAAGGGGAAAATGGGAAAGCTGGTCTTAGGACAAGCTAGAAAGGGAAAGCTGGTGTTAGGATGAGCTGGTTCATTTTGATTGAGCATGTTAATTAGGGTAGGGAAGTTTGCTGGACTTCAATACTTTGATAGCTGAATTTGATGGCCAACCTCAAGAGGAGGAAGTGGCCAAATAAGGAAATAGACCTTGGAGGCAACTTTAGAAATGTAATCTAACAGTTTAGTAAGGTAGAGGGAATGAGGAAGAAGGGCAAGGCCCGCCAGAGTCATATTTATTATGCTCAAGCCTAATAGAGCCCTTCAAAGGCCATGCCTCCTAATCCTTTCCAAGCAGTTCCACCAACTGGGGACCAAATAGTCAAGCCTATGAGCCTACATGGGTCATTCTAATTCAAACTACCATAAGTGGTATAAAGGGGAAATATGAAAGTCCACAATTATACCTAGGGACCCACTGCTGTTCTTGGTAATTGGTAGAGGCCAGACAGAAAGTAGTAATGATATAAAAGATATGAACATTTAGCAATCATTTGACAAAAGTGACATGTAGAGAGTATCATATTCAATAGTACTCTTCAAGCTCACTCAGGGTACAAAACAAAATGCACCACATCATAGGACATATTTTAATAAATCTTAAAGTATTTATGTCAAACAAAATGAGTCACACAAAGATGTGGGGAAATCCCCATTTACACATCAATCAAAAGTGAATAGTAAAACACACATTACAAATATAAATTACAAAATATATACTATTGTATAGATTTGACAATATGGTACTTATGAAAGATATATCATGAAAGTGTCATAATATGTGTGGTAATACCACAGTAAGAAAGAAATTTGTAGCATTAAATTCCAACCTTAGAGAAAAAGAAAGCTCTCAAATCAATGATTTCAGCTTTTAGCATAAAGAAAAGTAACAAATAAATTTTGTTAAGCCAGAAGGAAAAAAATGATAGAAGTCAGAAGAGATGTCAGTGAAACAGAAAATAGACAGAAAATATAGAAAATCAATGAAATTAAAAGTCTGTCCATCAAAAAATAATCTATGGACATTAACAATATAGTAAGAAAGCATTTTAAAAATTATTTCAATAATATAGAAATTTAAATTTCTCTAAAAATACAAACTATCAAAGCCTACTTCAGTAAAGCCAGTAGAACATCCAATTATCTATTAAAGAACTAAGTGTGTAACTTTAAACACTTAACTAAACTGTCCTACTTCAGAGATGAGTGACTCCATAAGAAACTTCGGTTAAACATTTAAGAGAAAAAAATACAGCATGAATGGCAAAAATGCAAGAAAACTGAAAAGTAGTGAGTGAATACAGGTCAGCCTTCCCTTCAGTTGGAAGTGGACTTGGTCCTAATGCTAGTGCTCAGAGCCCCCAAACAGCTCTAAAAGCACGGRTGTCTCCTTTTACTTCTGCTCTGCTTTGGTTTCTCTTGTTGTGTTAAACACCATGTCCTAAAACAGCCTGGGAGGAAAAGGTTTATTTTAACTTATACCTCTAAGTCATATTCCACCTTTGAGGGAAGTCAGGCAGGAACTCACAGCAGGAACCTGAAAGGAGCAACTGAAGCAAGGATCCTAGAGGCCCACTGCTTGCTGGATCAAGCTCAGCTACCCTCTTGCCTGCTCCAGGCCTGATTGTGTAGGAATACCACCACTCACAGTGGTCTGGGCCCTGCTCTATCAATCAGCAATCAAGAAAATTCCCTCACAGCCCAATCCGATGAGGACAATTTGTCAGTTGAGGATCTTTCTTGCCAGGTGTGTCAAGTTTTTAACCAAAATTAGCTAGCCATCACAACTTCCATACAACTTCCGCTTTTCTTCTAAGGACCCAGAAGAATCAGAGATTAGGAAGGGTGCTCTGTAAAATATAGATCTGAGTGACAGTCACCACAGTGAACTCAGGGCCATTCTTGTCTCTTCTAACACAGGTGAGCTGTTAGGGCAGGATCCCCTTGCCTGTGGATGTGCACCAGCACTGGAGTCACTCTTCGTTATAGCATGCAGATTTTTATTAGTTTGCCAAACATCAAAAGTCTTGTCTGAACTTAGCTTAAGACTTCTACCCTATTTAAAGGGAAATGCAATTAAAGTGAAGATTTTAAAAAATAGAAATAATTACCCACTTAATTTATCAATCACTGCTTAATCCACCTCAGGTTTTCCCTGCAGACTTGAGCTGAATGATGTCTTCAATGCAGCTCAACCTGCAAACCTCAGTTAAAAGCCCCCCTGTGGGTAAATGCACAGGAGTTTTCATGGATTTTTCTCTGGAGGCTTCTTTCCAAAGAGCCTTTAATTCTCTCAGAAAGAGTGTACAATGTTAAAGGGTTTTTGTAAAATATCTTTCCCTAGGCACACTGAGGCCAGAGCTATAGAATGCTAGGGGAGGATCCCGATGGAGGATGACCATGGCGCTTTGGGGGTAAAGGGGAGAGGACAGGCAGGCAGGAAGACAGGTCCCACAGGAGCATCTTCTTCTAGTACTTTTCTGCCAAAGTCTAGATAAAATGAATGAGTATGTATTCCCATGGGAAATCTGTCTTGCCTCAAAAAACTCCAGGGTCTGTGGGGCAAGACGATGCCTGAGAATCTGCTTTATCGACCTCACTTGAGGCAGGGAATGTAGATTCTTTATCCGAGTCTGTATTTTTTTTCTTATAAAACCTGCTTTTGTCTTTCATAAAATTTCAATTAGATGCAAATATCAGTATTGTTAATTCCGTAACTTTTTATAGCATTATCTGTGCTCCTTCCAGCAAACACCTGGGGTCAAATGAAAAGTTCTGGCTCAACCCCTTAATCATTCTTTTTATCCACAGACCTCCTTTGCCCTAAATTTCTAATTCAAATCTACTGGTGCCTTGATATGGAAAAGCAAAACTCTCCCCAGGTTAACTCTGTCTCCTCTGACAGCCTCTGTTCTTTCCTTGGTCGTCCCATCTGCCCTCATCACACACACACACACACACACACACACACACACACACACACACACATCTCCTATGCAGACTGCTTTCTTTCCTCTGTTCACCCTCAAAAATAGCT
>BDUI01000173.1:24396-62250 GCA_002335545.1 Apodemus speciosus
TCCTATGAAGACACTTAAGGCTTGGTGGGAGAGCTATGATATATCCATTCTTGGTCTGAGAGCATACCATACTCATATCACTGGCAGTGACCAGTTGACAGTTTCTGTGTTAATTAATATCCAAGAAGCTTTTCTGATGAGAGCTGAGAGATGCACTCATCTACAGGTGTAGCAATAAGTCATCAAGAAATGTTTCAATTCTCTGTCCATTAAGAAGAACATTAGTATTAGGTTCCCTACTTGACCTATCTGCCCACAGACAATAAAAACAGTGCCATTTATGAGTTCTAGCTATGGCCAGAGCCTTAGATCGAATAAGAAAGTAGTTTGTTTCTCCCATAACATTTACATTACTCTTTATTCAATAGGTATATATCATCAAGCCAGTAATTGACATACCTGAAGGTTTTACAGAAGCATGGTATTGCTGACTACTTTTCTTCTCCAGTAATGTATGTGGCACATTTTAAGAAAGTTTTCCATGTGACTTTTTCATCTCCCTTCCTTATACCACCTATGGACACATGGGTATAATACAAATCTTCAAAGTAATTGCCAGTTTGATTTCTCCACATTCTGTGTGTCTAGTATATGGTATCTTCAGCCACCAAATTTTGGAGAATTACCAGCATTATTAGTAACAGCCTATGATGCTTTGGGGTGGGGTAGATAGTGCTCTGGGAGTTGATTGGCAATCAGCTATGAAAAGAAGTTATGTAATGCTGAAATTGAAGTTTACATTATTCAATGTGAGATATCTACTTGGGGAACTGTCCAACTAATATAGTTCAGTTTTATTAAAGCTCCTTTGAATCCTRCATGTGAACATATTACARGATGCCCCAATAGCAGCATGTTTCTGTGCAGCTTTTAAAAGATACTTAGTGTTAGTTATTTCTCTCCACATTTCCTCCTTTATTTCCCTCCTMCAGTTATGCAAATTTAATGTTACATTATCACCCTTTAGTCCTTTACAACACTGTAGTCTATGTCCTATACTTCAACATGCCATGACTCTTAAAAATTCTTGACTTTTAAGGCTATTCCACATTATAAATAGATATATATGGTGAATAACCCTTATGTAATTGTCAATTGGTGAACATAAGTTTCACAGTTGAAATCATGGATTTGTGCTTGTTCTAGACAAACATAAGGTATCTGAGCAATTAAAGACAAGTTATTCTTTACTTTTGTCTTATTTCCACATGTCATTTCTAAATGCTGGTATTTTCTTTAGTAAAAGTATTGTGCAATAATAGTTTGTTTCTCACACATGCAAGTATATGTTCTTTGAATTTGCCTAAGACAATCTTGCTTCAGGTTTGAATATCAATAAAGGATTAGAACATACAATTCTTATAGTTATAACCTGAGATTTTACATTCCATCATTGAAAATCAAAACTAAGACCCTAGTTTTCTATTATACCTAAAGCAGAAATGAGAGTTGTTGGATCTATTTATTTCTTAATGACTGCTCAATCTATATCTTTGCTGGTATGTCTAGGATTCCTACTTTACAAAGCAGATTCTCTTGATCCTAACAAAGTATATTAGGCTTCTGATAAGCATTCATGAGTATATCAGAAAAAAKTCACAATCCACCTGAAAATAAGTAGATATAGGAATAACCCCATGATTCAGATGGGAAAGACCAGTTTTAGTTAATAAATTTGTCAGAAGTATGTGCCCTGGGTCAAACATGGGGAAAGATGAAATGAAACAACTTTCTGGGCAATTACAAAAACTGAATGACATGTTGCTGGTTTTCTGTGGAGATTTGGTGTCAGCATACTTTTGCAAGAGTAAAATAGTAGGGAGGAACATACTCCATCAAAATGCACATAATGAGTYCCTTGTTCTACCCTTGAGTGYCCCAATTCACCTCTCACTACAAGATCAATTCAGAACTTAGATTTCCTCCAAGGACACATGAAAACTCTTTCCTAACTTCTGMTCAGGTACTCATTAAACTAACAAACTGMTAGACATCATTAAGCATCAGAAAGTGAAGATTAAGATTTGTTCTGGGGATAAATAATTTTTCCTTCATCAGGGGYATTCCAAAGACTCCAGGCAGACAAATACAGTGGCACCACAGATGACACAATAATAAACTCTCTGAAGGATGTCATGTCCAGGTACCCTACTATTTTATGAATGGAAACCTGGACTTTATTGGGTTATGTTCACAGAATTGCATGGAGAATAAGAAGCCATTCATAATTTTCTTGCATTANCAAATGCTCTCCGACAAGAAAGAAAAATTGGACCCAGGTTCTGGAAAGGCCCAATGCAGCAGTGCAGGGTAATACTAGAACAGGGAAGTGGGGAGGGGTGAATGGGGGAACCGGGGGAGGGAAAAAGACATCTGGGACATCTGGGGGGTGGTGAATCCAGAAAAAGGGAAGTGAAATGTAAATAAAGAATATATCCAATAAAAAAATAAAGAAAAAAAAAAGAATACATGGCATGCACTCACTGAAAAGTGGATATTAGCCTAGAATCTTGGAACACCATAGACACAATCCACCTATCAAACGCAGTCTGACAAGAAGGAAAAAGTGGACCCAGATTCTGGAAAGGCCCAATGCAGCAGTGCAGGGGAATACCAGAACAGGGAAGTGGGAAGTGGTGAATATGGGAACAAGGGGAGGGAAAAAAGACATATGGGACATCTGGGGGGTGGGGAAACCAGAAAAAGGGGAATGAAATGTAAATAAAGAATATATCCAATAAAAAATAAAAAAAAGAAAAAAGAAAAGATGTCATGAATTTGACAAAGAACAAATTGGGTGTATGGAAGGAGTGGGAAGAAGGAAAATGAAGAGGGAATGGGTGTGATTATATTGTAATTTTGAGAAAATTACTAAAAGATAGAATGCTCATGTCCTAAAATGTTTATCTTATCATGAAAGAAAAAATTCTGAAATCACAACATAAAAAAAAAAACTCCAATTAAATTAAAAGATTTATTTGACAAGGCGGAATTTTAAATGTTACCATAACAACTTCATTTTCATTTTTATGASCAAAAGAAGACAAGAATTGCATAGTTTACTTAGCCTTAATGATGACAATAATATCTGAGCTTAATATTTTATGAGTTTTATATTTTATGGATTACATTATTTTCATCTTAATCATGAAGAGAGTTGGGTGCCATAAATTTAAATATAGTAATTGAAAGTTAGAGCCTTTCTTTGGTCTTACAATGGATACTTGGCATTATAATAGGATTCAGTTTAACAAACCAGAACCATGTGGCCTGTGCTATGTTCCCTGTTGAAATGGAAGGTTAGAAAAGGCAAGAGTGTCCAAGACTGTGTATTAAATTACTTTTAGGGAGGGCCAAGTGTGGTGGTGCATGTCTTGAAATGTTTTTGAAGTTGGCAAGACCATGCAAACCACTGTAAATACTGATGGGTTTGGTAAACTATGTATGATAGCTATGAGGGCAGAACGTACCTAACCTGTGGTGGTAAGCTGCATTTGTCCATTTCTTCACTGTGTGAGGAATAGAAGCACACAAGAACAAGCACATCATGGACATTTTATTAATGGGCATCCAGAGTTTGTGAAATAGCTTGAGCGAAGGGCATAGCTTGTGATGCTAAAATGCCTCCTCATGCCTTGGCATTGAGCCTCTTCCATAGCTCCTGGTTGGGGGTAATCATGACATATATTTGCACAATTTAAGCTGGAAAAGAACATTTCTTTGGAGGGAATTATGGGATGTTCCCAGGTTTGAGTTTTTTTTTTTTTTTTTGTTTTCTTAACTACTAAAATATGTTTTTGAGTTGATAGACATTAGCTTGTGCTATTGTACTACAATTAGATATGTCCTGCCTGACAGTTATTTTCCTCTCTTTGAGAAACAGTTTGATCTGTTTATTTTTTCTCTGTAAATCAGAGAAACCAAATCTGTGTTAATGCTGGGCTTTTCAAGGCATGGATCTAATTTAATAAACTCAAGTTGTTCTGTGACCTTTTCCACTACCACCCCCACCTTTGCTCAATCAAGTCATCATAGAAGTGGGAATGTTAGACAATGACAGTACAGCCAGTTATGTGTTAATGGCCTCGAAGAAAACTAAATTAATTTTAAAATCTAAATGTGCAACATGAAGACTTGCTGGTGTTAAAGTTTCTTTTATTTAATCAAATTTCACACAATACTTTCAAAATACTATAACCTATGCTATGATCAATTACAATTAGCTTTTCAAAATCATATTTTAAGTATTTTGGGAAATCTGTGATAACTGAAAATGAAATCTAGGAGTAAATATGTCTTGGGTGATTCAAATAGCTCTGCATTTGCTGTATTTTATATTTTCAAAATATCCCTGTGTAAAACAAGATCTACCATGGGGATAACTCAAGAAAATCACAAAGCTGTAAGAGGGCAGGTCCTTAGTCTTTGCTTGCTTTTGTACCACTTTCTATTTCAATGGGAAGGGGAAGAGTAAAATACATTGTCACTGTTTTTGCCTACCATTCCTTTCTTCTTTCTAAATCCTAACTTCTTTTTTAAAGGTGATGGATTTAGCATATCCTCTGGATTTTTGATGGCAATATAAACTCAAGTACTTTTCTATATATAATCTAAATTCCCTATTTTAAATTTCCCATGTCCTTTTTTAGAGTTTAGAGGATTCCAGTTAATTCAGCTGTACCCGATAGAACCATGTGTCCAGAATATTGTGTCTTCTTGTTCTAGAATATGACTGTCTGCCTTAACTGAACTTCTCTTCCTGTTGTACCAACAAAATCTAAAGGACAGTGAGGAGGAATATTAGTCTAATAAAAACAATTTGTGGAATAGTTTCTGCTTCTGCTCTCTAGGGATTATTTTTACATGGGCCAATATTTAGATGGAAGCCTGGCTTTATGTGATTCCAAGTAGACTGCCTACTCATTTTGACTCATTTTGAAGCCATTGTTACTCTGTATTAGAAGCCAAAGAATAGCTCATGATGGACCATGTGTCCTTATTGCATGACAGGGAATCCTCTGGGTATATGGCCAGGAGTGGTATAGCAAGGTCCCCCAGAAGTGCCCAGTTTTCTGAGGAACTACCAGACTGATTTCCAAAGTGGTTGTACCAACTTGCAATCCCATCAGCTGTGGAGGAGTGTTCCTCTTTCTCCACATCTTCGCCAACACCTGCTGTCTCCTGGGTTTTTAATCTTAGCCATTCTAACTGGTGTGAAGTGAAATCTCAGGATTGTTTTGATTTGCATTTCCCTAATGACTATTGATGTTGAACATTTCTTAAGGTGCTTCTCAGCCATTCAAAATTCTTCAGGTGAAAATTCTTTGCTTAGCTCTGTACCCCATTTTTAATGGGGTTATTTGGCTCTCTGGAGTCTAACTTCTTGAGTTCTTTGTATATATTGGATATTAGCCCTCTGTGGGATGTAGGGTTGGTGAAGATTTTTTTCCCAATTTGTTGGTTGCCAATTTGTCCTTTTGATAGTGTCTTTTGCCTTACAGAANAAGAGTGAGAAAGAAAACTTCCTCAATGTAACAGGCACCATGGGATATGCTTCTATAGGACGTGTGGTCTGGAGCTGGCCTTCAGCCTGTGAGCTTCCTCATCTTGACTATGGCTCAGAAAGTGGGAATCTTTCAACCATAGACATCTGCTTAAAATTCTCTTCCTCCTTCTTCAGCATAAAGTGTCCTCTGAAGCCTACCTATGTGAATGATTAGTTCTTCCCGAAGACTGCRGTKTAACTCAAATAGGTTAATATTATGCTTTCATCTCAAATAAGTATCTGATTTTTGGACTTGCCCTCAGCAGAAAAATGCATTCAGTGTGACATCTGTATGTGAGATATTGAATTTTATCTGGTGGATGGAGGCCTTTGTGTTCCWGCAGAAAACTTATAAACAAGTAGCATACATGCTAAGCATCAGCTTACAAAGGGTATAATAGTGATTGTGTTAATAATTTTCAAGGGAAGCTGSAGATGACACTGCTAAGACTCTGGAACCTGACTTTTTAAAAGAAAAATTATGATGGGGAAAACTATAGATAAATGAAAATTGGTAACAAGTAGGGTTTTTCACATGGAGGATACATTGAATAGTATAAAAAAATTCTCAAAGTCAACAATTYGATTTGCTAAACCTGAATTCAGTTACCCAACCTTATTATTATGTATAATTTTACAGGCTTTTAACATGCACATAATTTTAACATGTTAATATAAGGAAATTGTATTAATTCTTTTTATATGGCATTTGTATTTTTTATGTATTAAGTTATTTTATTGACTAAGTTACCTATAATTTGTAGCTGTAACTGCCCACAGTTACATCGATTGGGCTACCTGAAAGGGAAGCTGGGGATGTATGGGAAGGTGTCGAAAAGAGAGGGTGACTAAGACAACACCAGCTGCTCAAAGTCTTGAGGTTTAATGGAGGACTCAGAAATTTAAGATTTCATGCAAGATCCTTCCCCCAAATTCCARGGAGTRCTCTGGGTAGCTGATCTGGCTGTTCACTGGGCATTGGCTCCACTGCTCAGGTGGCTGGGCAGGTCACCTGCTTAATTCAGGAATTTGTAGACCTGGAGGAACAATGAACTTCACCTTGGTCTGAGTGCTCCACCCTAGGTGGAGGGGATTATGGCTAGCACAGGATTTCCAGCTCAGAGGCTGGGAGGGTCAATGTCAAGTTCCTGTCAGATGGCATGGCAYCCCAATAAGGCTCTCTATATGCAGTCTCAACTCCCTCCTAATTGCACTGAATTCTGATGATAGAATCACATACTCATACTAGTCTCTTTCCTGTCTTTATTCATATGCAAATCCCATAGTGTGCTCAAACCTGTATTATTGTGTTCTTGACCTACTGGACCAAAAAAGATGTTGTTGCAATACAAAAGTCATCTCAAAGCAGGAGCAAYTCAATAAGGATAAAAGTTTATTTTAAGTAATAGCCATGCATTGTTTTCCACACAAAAYTCCTGTAGAGATAGAATAATGTCTCACTTATCAAGAGAAGAAATTGCCCCAAATCAATTGATAAGCATAAAMAATGGAACACAGTCCTGAGGACAGGAGTATCCCACCTAATCATCTCTCCAGGGTCAAGTAAAGCCATTTTTATGTCTGCTCATGACAAATCCCTGAAAACCACCAATGAAATATCCCTTCAGGTCATCTTGCTTTGCCAGTTTGGTATTGGGACGGTGGCCAATGCCTTTCTCTTTGTCCATAATTTCTCTCCAATCTTGRCTGGTTCTCAACAGAGDCCCAGGCAGGTGATTTTAAGCCACATGGCTGTGGCCAATGCCTTGATTCTCTTCCTCACTTCATTTCTAAACAACATGGTAGCTTTTGCTCCAAGAAATCCTCCAACTGACTTCATATGTAAATGGAAATACTTCAGTTGCCTGGTGTCAAGAAATACAAACTTGTGTTCCACCTGTGTCCTGAGTATCTATCAATTTGTCACTCTTGTTTCTGTTAATAGAGGTAAACTTATACTCATGTCAAGTGTCCCAAATTTGGCAAGATATTCTTGTTGCAGACTTTCCCACTATCTCTCCCTTACTGTTGATGTTCAGAGATCCTAAGGATCCTTKTTCTGTGCTCTTCAACTGTTTAATGCTAGAATTGCTAAAATGCTAAACACAGAAGACTCCTTTACTAATATCATTAAATACTTTATTCCATAAATGGCRTTCAATATCCTTTGCATGATCAAGGCATGGCGCTCAGTGCTGTAATTTTAGAAGAGTAAGGTTATAATCATTTATTGAAAGATTTCTGGTTAGAATCTGACTGACACAGTGAGTTATTTACCACCCTTTGTTTTATTGTATATAACTATATAACTGCACTCTACTRCAGGATGGCCTAAAACAAATGAAAACAATTTTCCAAAAGAGTTTAATGTGCTATACCATCCTGATCAAACTGTTACTCTCTGCTTTCTCTAACTTAAGACTTTAAACCTCAGATAGGAACAGAATCTCTCTTTATATTCTCTATCTGAACAAACAAGAATGCATTGTTATGACTAAATGTTCTCAAAGATGAAAAGTTTATTAATTTTTCATATATTTCATGTCATTACATTTGGTGTTGTGACTGTGGCCAATGTCTTCTGTTASTTAAAAGATATATTCATTGCTATCTTGGACTCTACTCAGGTGAGAGTCAAGCACTGAACAATATAACTTTGTKCTCTCCTGAAGAGTACAAGCTGCTCCCTACATCAAAAGTAAAGAGGAAAAGATGCAAAWGTAGCTCATTCTCAGGAATCTTAAGATGTTTAATGTCTCAGGACTAGGGAGAATACCAAGATCTAAACTGTTCATCTTCTCCTGAAAGACCTTGTCAAATTCTTCACTCTGGCCCATAGTGAATTTTTTTCTCAATCATCAGTAACTCCTGCCTGTAAGACAGGAGACAAGAAAAAGTGGACCCAGGTTCTGGAAAGGCCCAATGCAGCARTGCAGGGTAATACCAGAACAGGGAAGTGGGAAGGGGTGAATGGGGGAACCGGGGGAGGGAAAAAGACATATGGGACATCTGGGGGGCGGGGAAACCAGAAAAAGGGAAATGAAATATAAAGAATATATCCAAAAAAAAAGGACAGGAGACAAGAGGTATCAGAACAACGAGAAGGCAATGTTGTCACTCTGTCAGTGCCTTCCTCAATCATAATAGTATTTTCTCAGAAGATTAAAATCAAGCATCTAAACTTTTCAGCTACCTGAAACTGACCACAGACAGTAGAGATCACAAGATTAACATCTGGAGTACTTATAGCTGTTGGTGTGATGAAACTAAAATCTGAGTTGTGGTACTTAMTTCTGTGAACAAGGAAATATTTTAGCATTTCTTATGTTTATGTGTATTAGATGTGTTTGTATATACAGTGATTACCTAACCTTAAGAAGAATAAGTGTCATAYCCCTAGAGCTGGAGTTAAAAACATGTATAAGTCTACAAATATAGTTTCTAAGAATCAAGTTCTGATCCACTGCAAAAGTTGCCAGGACTCTAACCTGATGRGCCATCTCTCTCCAGCCCCAAACTGAAAAATTTATCCAACSCACTTGATCCTTTACTTGCAATTTKATTGGAAAAATTGCTATTAACAGCTACAATTAAAGAACTTGAAATAAAAGAATAGAAAACAATAGTTTGTAATTCTATATTGAGGAATAGATTCACACTCAGTTACAAAATTAATACTGAGGCTTCATGTGCCTTTTCACAGATTTGCACCAACACTAAAACTGACAAAACTGTAGCACCATGTCTTGATCATAACATTGGCCATAGTAAGAGGCAGCAAGACGGCTTGGCATGTAAAGCACTCACCATTTAGGACTGATTACCTGAGTTCGAGCGCCAGAGCCTACATAGTGGAGAGAACAAACGGCTACAAGTAATACTTTGACTTCCTCAAATCTGTGCTTGAACATTCCCACACACAGTAAAAACAAAACAAAACAAAACAAAAAACCAAAGTAGAGTTTCTAAGTTTAGTTTAATCAGTTCAGTGTACCCTGTATCACTGATATCTGCCTGTTAATCCGTGTATCCCCTTAACTCTATACATACTTTTGGGGTCTTTATTGGGTTATATTATCCACCACCCTTCCAACATGTATTCAACCAAATCTCTTCTAACCACATAACACCAGGTAGTCAAGAAAAAATGTTAGAGAGAAAAAGGAGTGCAGACCTCTTAAAATGACTTCCTGCTGAGTAGGGTCATTTGGTTCCTTTTGGAAATTCCAATCTCTATTATCCAGATATCTTCAATCAGTAGTCAAACCAAACAGGCAGATAGCAATCCAGCAATAGCAAAATCAGCAGCAGGAACAGCAGTAGCCACCAAAGGCCCTCTTGGGGATCTCTCAAGAGGTCTCAGAACTCTAAACTAAAATTATCTGCTCATGGAAAAAATATATCCCTCCTAAAGCATGAAACTCTCATAGCTAGTTATTGTGGGTAATCTGAAGCAGCTCCATACACCACATCTGGGATTAAAACAAAAACATATTCACATAACATGACTGGGTTTTTAAAGAAATGAAAATTATCACTATAATAATCATCACTGTGCATGCAGATAAACTGCTGCACAATGATCTCTCTGATGCTCACATGTTCCAGTTGAAATCATGCCATCAAGCCCAAACACCCTGGCTCCTAAATATAGGAATCAATTCTTCATCTCTGATAATTTGCCAAATGATCATATGAAACAAATAGAGCTATRCTGTGAATCTATTTAGTGTTTGTTTGACTGAAACAGTGCAAAACCCATGGATAACAACCAGGTTGCTGCATGCTAAGAAAGAACTGTCTTTCACAGGATAAATTAATCCAGTAGATAATTTATTGGTAGCATGAGATATACAGTAAATACTAGTAATGACCATAAGTGTCCAATACCCCAATTCTTTAAATTAAAACTCTAGTTATCATTTATTATGAACGAGGAAAGACCACTTGGACAATATGGAAAGAGGAGGTGTGGTTAACATATTCCACATATAGACAACAACTTTTGGGATTTGGGATAGCTTCCATGTCACTTGCTCAGGACCCACATGAAGATCAAGCTTCACATTGCTACATATGTGTGGGGAGATCTATGTATGGCCTTTGTATGTTCTTTTGATGGTGCATCAGACTCTAAGAGCCCCAAAGGTACAGAATAGTTCATTCTTGGGGTCTTCCTGTTGAGTTACTCTCCCTTTTAGAGCCAGAAATCCTTCCTAGTCTTCCATAAGAGTCCCTGAGCTCTATCAACTGTGGATGTCTGTCTTGCCCTAGTGATGCAGCCTACCTCCTCATCCCTGATAATTGCAGATTTCCATTCATTTTCATGGTTATCTAGACATCTCTCCTGTCCTTCACCACACCTGATCCTGAACCCCCTATCCCCTCTTTCACACAGTTCCCTCCCACAATTTGCCTCTTAGGACTATATTACTCCCAAGTSTAAGTGAGATTCAAGCATCCTATTTTTTGTGTTCCTTCTTTTTTTAGCTTCTTTGGGTCTCTGGAGTGTGGCAAGAGTATCCTGTATTTTATGACTAATACCTATTTATAAGTAAGTACATACCTGCATTGCTGGTGGAAATGTAAACATGTACAACCACTTTGGAAATAAATTTGGCAGTTTCTCAAAAAACTGTGAATAGTTGTACCTCAAGACCTAGTTATATAACACCTGGACATGTATCCAAAAGTTGTTCTAAGATTCCATAAAGAAGCTTGGTCAAAAATGTTTATAGCAGCTTTATTCATAATAGCCAGAAACTTGAAAAAAACTAGCTATTCATCAACTGAAGAATAGATAAGGAAAATGTAGTACATCTACACAAAGGAATGCGATTCAGCTATTAAAAATCAAGGCATCATGAGTTTTKCAGACAAATGGATGGATCTTGAGAATATCTTCCTGAGTGAGGTATCCCTGTTCCAAAAGGACATTCATGATTCTTTTGTTTGTTTTTTTGAGACAGGATACTCAGTGTTCTTCCATTGTCATTGAACTGACACTGTAGGCCAAACCAGTGACTCAACAGCCTCCTGCCTYTTCCTCCCTATTGTTGGGAATGAAACCATGCACAGCAACTACCCAGCTCCAAYTTATGTATATGTACAAATGCAACATGCCTCAGTTTTACTCAGCAGTGATATACTCACCTTTTCCCATCAGTGGTATCCTGGCAGTTATGCTATTCATATGTTCTCTCTCTCTCTCTCTCTCTCTCTCTCTCTCTCTCTCTCTCTCTCTCTCTCTCCCTCTCAATTAGTTGAGTATTCATCTATCCTTCATGACTGAAAGGGAACTGTTTTTTACTGTGGATGAATTCAACTCAGATTCTTTTCTGTTTTTAATTATTCACTGACACATCTTTTGCACATTTTACCTTGCATCCTGGGGATAGGAATAAAAGAATATTAACACTGAGTGCTTATATAAATTCTTGAAGGATATAGGAGCATCTATGCTAATCAGGTGCCAATGTTTCTTGCCTTTATGATCCTTGCCAGTCTCAAAAGCTTACATCCAAACCCCAGTGTTCACAGATAAAATGAGTGTGATAAAGTATCTGGTCCATAAGTCTGTTTTCTTTGTCATAAGATTGTTAGTTTTCAATGTAAAAATGAATTYCTGACCACAAATGAATGCATTGCCTAAGAATGCCAGAAGAGTGAGTTGAACCTCTTAGAGCTAGCATCAGAGACAGCTGTGTGCCAGCTGACAGTGGTACTGGAAACCAAACTCAGGTCCTCTTGAAGAGTAATACAGGCTCTTAKCAGTTGGAGTATTTCCCCATCCYCCAAGAAGTTGTTTTACAAGATTTTTTAGAGAATGTTCTGTAAGATAATAGGAAAGGAAACCTTCCTTRTGTTACTGCCATTTACATTGTCTGTTCTTAYTAATTCACAGCCTTGTAGATGTTGCTATTAGTGTATACACTAATGTCTTCTGATCTTCTGTGACTGCATCATTGATCATGTGTGCTCACTCTATTCCCCTCTATTATATATGAAGAAAAGTTAGAAGAGAAATCCCATTGTTGTAGTACTGCAATGCTTCTCAAACTTTCTAATGCTTATTAGTCAGTATTATGAATTGCAAAATAAGATAGAGCAGTCAAAGATCTGTCAGTTTCCCATCCACTATGAAAAAATAGATGAATTCATGGATATTAAACAATGCATTACTGAAAGATAAAGTGTTCATTAAAGTAATTGAACATGAAATTATAAAGTTCCAAGAACTGAATGAAAAGCTTTAAAATACAAACCACTTTGGGATACAATGAAGATATTTCTCAAAGAGAAGTTGAAAACTCTAAAAACAAACAAAAAACACCCCAGAGATACACCAAATAAACTTTGTAATAATACACATAAAGCTTTAGAGAATTATGGATCACTAATAATAATTTTAAAGTATTAGATATAATTTTCTATTACAGAATGCCAATTAAATTACTTTGCTGTCTCATTTCTTCCTAGTAAGAATAGCTATCCAAACCATGAATTGACTTCAGTAATAGCTAGTAATCAAGATAGGTAAAATACATGATCTGTGTTAGGCTCATGGGTATTCAGAATAATCCATATCTCTGTAGCAACAGCATGAGAAATAATCCTGAAATGTGGTAAGACCTATAGGAACTCTGAGAGTTCAACATTTGCAAGGGTGTTGGGAGAAGCTTTGGACCAATGATGAGGACTAAATCTGACNTATTCTAAAATTATTTAATGAATGTAAAAATAAAGGGAAAATTTAATAATGAATCAGTAAAAATAACAAGCCTGATACATGTGATTCAGAAAGACATAAATACTAGAGCAGGTCAGCCATGTACTTGACATATAGACATGCCATATTTGCAGAAAGTCATTCTTGCTAGACTTTTGCTAGCTTTCAAGGACAAGGATATGTTAAGGTAAACTTACGGAATTCCTGAAGTATCAGTATTTCTATAAGAATACAAACTCTTCTAATTCCATAAGAGTTCAGACTCTAGTCTTTTGGATATATCTATCTTTAAGAAATCTCTTTGTTCAGAGCCACAGCCCCTAATACAAGCTCCACTAAAGCCTTAGTTATCTGATATCAGGCATCAGTGAGGTTTAGGATAGTGGAAAGATGATCTGTTACAATGAAGATGGCAAGAAGTTAAGTTTCTCTCTGGTTTTGATACTCGTAAAGAAATCACACTTGATTACTTTCCAAGATCAAAGCACAGGGTATGAATTTCAAATTATTCTAACCAATTCATTCCCAAGGCAGGAAATCAACACTGAAGTCAATGAACAGTTAAATGTGGCACTACAGAGTATCCTCCCCCCAAAGACAAAGGGTGTCCAATGTGTGTGAAGCTTGCCTGTGTGCTACTCCCTGTAATCCATCTCCTTCCATCTTTCCCTAATTACTGTTTTATTACCTCATTAATCTCATAGAACTCAAGTAGATGGGAGCAGGGAGGCAACTTCTGCAGGCTGCACTCAACCACCAAGATGTCTATTCTGTGATTCTTCCTAACTGGGATGATATTCTTTAGGAGTTCCCATTCTCATTAGTCAATAGTTTGGGGGAATTAATCAACTTCAAGTATGTGAAGCTTTTAGCAGAGCTAGATAGTCCCAATCTGTCCCTAAAAGTTATCTGTTTTTCTTTGTTTCTTCCTTCCTCCCTCCCTTCCTTCCTCCCTTCTCCCTCCCTTCCTTTCTTCCTTCTTCCTTCCTCTCTCTTTCTTTCCTTCAGTTGATACATTATCTATCTTTATTTATTTACTTATTTAATTCTTCTCTCATATAATACATATCAGCTAAAGTTCCCCTCCCTCCACTCCTCCCAAAACCCTGCCACTCCCCTCTTCTCCAGATTCACTGCTCCTCTTTTTCTCTTCAAAGAAACAGTGATATCAACTGAATGTAGCCTAACAAAATGCAATAAGACTAGATATAAACCTTCATTTCAAGGCTTGATGGGGTAATCCAATAGGAGGGACAGGGTCCAAAGGCAAAACAGTTGGGGGTCACATTCTCTGGTTCTGTTAGGAGTACCACAAACACCCCATATAGGCAGAGGTCATAGCAATGACTCATGAAGGCTCTGTGGTTACCATTTCATTCTGAGTTTCTATGAGCTCTGCTTAGTTGACTCTTTAGGCTGTATTCTCCTGGAGTTCTCAACCCTTACAATCCTTCTGCCCCTTCGTGCACACACAGTGTTCCCTGAGCTCTGTTGAATGTTTGGCCATAGGTGTCTGCATCTGCTCTCTTCAGCTGCTAGAGTATAGTTAAGAAACTTTTCTTTTCTTTTTCGGTCTGTCTTATTTGGTTCTACCTTAGGTCTCTGAGCCATCTATTTCTGGTTCCTTGCCTTCCAGGTAACATCAGGTAGACTGGAAGTGGGTGAGGATGGGAAAAGTAGGGATCTAGTCTTGCTGGAGGGAGAGTATACAGGAAGAGATAACTGTAAAAGATGGTATTCCTGGAAGCTATGAGTGTAACCCTAGTGAGGATTCATAAGAATGGAGGATAGAGAACCTGTACTAGCCATCTTCTGTAACCAGATAAGGCTCCCAGTTGTAGGACCAGGAAAACCAATCCAGTCACAAAACTTATCCTGCTTGCAAGATGTGTTGGGGCAGTAGTGGCTCTGAGCTTGTGATAGTGGTCAATAAATGATTGCTCTAACCCTAGGCCCAAGATAGGAGAGGAAGAGTATGCCTGACAATGTGCAAAAATCTGGTTTACTAATGAAGGCTGCTGAGATAGTATAGAAAATGGCAGAGTTCTGAATTCTCTTCAAGGACATTTAGCATGTTGGGAAGAGAAAAATTCAGGTTCTGTGGTTGTTACTATTTATTGTCCATTTGAATGGATTTGGAATCGCCTAGAAAACATACCTCTGGGCATGCATTTTAGGATATTTCGAAATATGTTTAACTCATCAAGATTACCATGAATTGTGGGTGGGAGGGCAGCACCCCATGGTCCTGGAGTGAATTTCAAAATGGTGAATTTCATCTGAGAGTCAGCTTTCATATCTCTCGGTTTCCTCATTGCAGCAGATGCAGCTTGATCAAATGCTCATACTCCTGCCTCCAAGAGTTAGAGTTGTTCTCAGGGTTGTGCTTTCCCCTACCACAGAAGACTAAAACCTCAAACTGTGAATCAATGTAACTCCTTCCTTTCTGAAGTTGCTGATGTCAATCATTCTGTGGTGGCAACGAGAAGAATAACTAACACAGATGTCATTGGAGAAACAAATGTGATTGTTCTGATGAAAATCTTTGGAATCTGGTGTTAAAAATGTAGGAGTTCCAGTGCATTTCCTGCAAGGCAAGTTGGGGGAGGGAGAATAAAAGGAAGGGACTTGGAAAGAAAAAGCCTTCAGGTTTCAAATGTGACACTTTCAAATGACAAGGTGGAAGAAAGAAAGTTCCATTGTAAACCTCCAGCTCTGATTCTGGCACAGGTCTGCTGATCTGGCAGCAAGCTTCTGAGGAATGACCGTTGGAGAGACCTCACTTGGGTAGAGAGAACCAGGTCCTAGAACCCTTTCTACCTCAACTTGCAGTGAACGATGACTAGTGAAAACAAATGCTAGCAAAGGCACGGAAGGCATTATCAGCTCACTGCACAGATTGCAACTGAACAGCAGGTTCCTTCTTGAAGGGCTTTTGGAGTGAGCTCTTCCATGACTTTAAAAATTTTGTGCTTCTTGGGTTTGTATTAGTCTCTGCCTTCAGTTATAATACTGACATATATTTATGAGAAATTCCAGACAACTGAACAGACCAGTTGTTTGAACGCCTGAGCATTTGAGTCTGCTGGAGGTCTCATTAAATATGTGTTACTGGGTCTATATTCAGGTTTCTGGCTCAAGAAGTCTGGAATGAATCCCAAGAATATGACTTTATGACATTAGGCCTAAGGAGGTGCTAATGTGGCAGGTCTCAGGCTTTCACCTTAAGAATTATTTGAGTAAAGGATAGAAAAGAACCATGAACAGCCAAAGGACAGGGTATATAGCTAAGTGGAATTTCTCTTTTTCCTGGAAAATTTCACTCACACTCTTAATAATTTTCTTAAAAAAAATAGCCATTAGTCATTGCCATCAAAGTTCTATATAACCCAAAGAAAATCAGTTCAATAATCAGATGCCTAGATATCAAAAAGAAAGAAATAAAAATAAAAATAAAAATTCTGCTCATGATGTGTGTGTGTGTGTGTGTGTGTGGTATGTGCTTATCTACATGTGTGTGCTATTTGTGGGGTGGCATGATGTAGTGTGTATATGTAATATGTTTTTATGTATGTGTTGGGGTGTATGAGTTATGTGATGTGTCTATATTGTATGTTTAGATATGTTTTATGATATAAGGATGGGATGTATGTATGTGTATTGAGTGTTTATGTATGTACTATGTGTGTGTGGTATAGGGAGTTTATGTGTTTATGTATGTGTGGAGTATTGTGTTGTCTGTGTGTAATGTGCTTATAGATGTTTCGTGGTACATATGTGCTTGTGTGTGGTATGTGTTCATGTACATGTGTATATACTATCTGTTTATGTATGTTTGTGGTTGATGTGATAGTGATTATGGTGGTAGTATAAGTGTGCACATGTCATAGGTATATTTGTATTTATTTGTGTGTGCATGATATGTTCATGGTATGGTAAGTTTATAGATATGTGTGTGTAGTATGTATGTGCATGGTGTGGTAGGCATGTGCATGTCATGGGAGGTTCTTATGCTGTTCATTTAATATTTTATGTTGTCTTATGTCTTTTTAGGACTGGGTATTCTATGAGTTACAAAAACAACCTAAATCAAAGGCTTTCATTTTCCACAGTGTCAGTGAAATCACTGAGTGTTACCTACCCCTCAACTACTCAGGGACTTGCTCTGCTTAAAGTGTGAAGTCAGGGAATGAGGTCATCACATCTCCATATAGGAGCCCTCCACACCCCATTCCTCTGCTCTCATCTTTCTGCTAACCAGGACTCTTTGTTCTTCGAGGTGGGTGGGCTCTACGGTGGTCATTAAGTCTTAATGACCTTTGCATCCGGGAAAGAGTGTTCTCTGCCTGCCTGTCAGGCAGGACCTTTGCTGCCTCACTTCTCATCCATAAAGACAGTCCTGGTTCTAAAGCATCAAATGCAAGGCTGTGTGCTCCCTTACTTGAAAGGGAAAGAGTGATGAAAACCACCTGCTCATGACTCAGTTTCACACTGACAGCCCACTTCTCACCAAGGAGGCGCCACACAAATACTTGGTGGCCTTTCAATGTCCCTCCTCAGACTCCAATGCTTGAGCAATACCAGTGATTTCTTGATTCCCTCTGGAAATTGTTAGTTGAGTCACTTTTAACTCTGGTAGCATCTTTCAGATCGATATAGGTTTAAGCAACAGTTGGGAATACATTAAAAACAACAAAGCAAAAACTAGACAATTACATCAGGCAACCATGAAGATAGAAAGAGCCCTGGAAGTCATCCTTCTAAAAGAACTTATTAGTACTTTTTGGGAATTACATACATGCACCATATTTGCATCATGGAAATACATTCTTTAGAAGATGATCATGAGTCATTGTAACTGTAATTGTAAGTGTAGCTTGAGTACATTCTTGAGCCACTTAATTTCCATCCTATGTTAGAAGGACTAAGCGATACTTCCATCACTGGGAACAATCAACTGAGGATATGAGGATATAGTTAAACATATTTTAAGCAATATAACACATGTAGTGTGCTCTGTATCATGAGTCATGCTTTACAGTAATACAATATCATCTATTTTCCACTCAGTTCTAATTCTGCCATTCGTGTCACCCATTCTATTAGAAGATACAGAGATTCCTTCATCAGGCAGACTTAATGGATACATGAATATGAAGACTGGGAAGATGGCTTGGTACATAAAGTGCTAGACATACAAGCATGAGGAGCTGAATCAGATCCCAACAGCCACTAATAGAAAAATGGGATATAACTTTGAATGTGAAGACAGGCAGATTTCTAGAGCTTGTTACCCACCCAAGTTAGGCAAATTGATGAGCTACCAATTGGTGAGCGAATCAACTGAGATACCCTGTCTTAAAAATCAGGCAGAAAAGGCTGGAGTGGTGGCTCCGTGGTTAAAAGAGCTTGAGGGGAACATGGGTTCAGTTCATAGCATCTACATGGTGGCTCATGACCAACCATGATTATAGTTTCAGTGGATACACTGATATTATCTGACTTCCAAAGGCACCAGACACATATGGTATGTATGCTCATGCAAGCAAATGAGGTTCACACATAAAATAAATCTTTAAAAGGCTTCAAAATAAAATGGAAAGCAGAGGAATATTCCTGATGTAAACTTCTGGCATCTAGAGACACACAAGTGCACAGGTGTGTGTACACACACAATACACACACACAAACACACACAGACACACAGATACAGAAACACACACACACAGACACACAGATACAGAAACACACGCACACGCACACGCACACACACACACACACACTGTGGACCTCCTTGATAAGCCATAATAGGGAAATCTTAATCCTGTCATGACTTTTACTGATTTCTTTGATCCTTTGGTTTCATTGGTTTCTGGCTCCATTTGTCTTTTCATTTGCCCACAATGTGATATATAAGTATATTTAAGAAAAATTACCAGAAAGTTTAATACGCCAATGGTTCCCCAAAGAGGTATGCATTTGAGTCCTGAAAGTCTTGGTAGAGTATATATTTCTAAGCCACATTCATGCGGCACTCTTGCCTACTCTGCTCTTAGACCTTTGTACACTAGTTCGGTATGCAGCCACTCTGCCCTCCCAGAACTCCTGTAACTCCCCAATCCATTAAAAGTCTTCATTCTATTATAGGACAAAACTCAAAGAGGAACCCAGACTACAAGCCTCTGAATTGCCTGTCTACAGRAACCTGTTAGCTCTCTCTCTCTCCAATGCTACCTAAGTCATGTGCACTTTGATCTACTCTACTCTTTCCCAATTGTTCACTGATGCAAAAGGCAGTTCCTTCCTACCATTTTGCCTTAGCCTGGGTTTCTATTTCTGCTTCACATAGGCCCTGGATCAGCCCAGTTTACATCTGGCTAGTATACTACAGCCCTTCACATTTCCTGTCGTGTGGTAATTCCATGGAGAACTGGTCCCTTAACTTTCAGTAAAATTAATGACTCCCTCTTAATGTGCCTAGTACAACTTGGTACTTGTCAGCCCTCCTATCCGTTTACTTTCTGTTGCCTCTCATAGTTTGCTGCCAATTAGATCACTACTGCTTATAAAGAATATCTAGCACCAAACAGAGGGACTGACTGGGGTCTTCCTGGGTGTGTTGTGTGGACATTGGCTATAGTTTATATTTTTAAGGTATAAAAAGGAAAGTATCTTCTCTAAGTGCTTGCTTTGGTTGGTACTCCTTAATTATTTTGACCCAGACCTATTTTGCGTTTCCTTCAAATTTAACAAGTAAAATATCAACCCCTATAATTCATTTGTAACTTTCATGTATTTTTATATAATTATTTGACGAAAGACTCAGTTTTCTGACTAGATGTAGGTGAGGTCATTAAAAATTAGTTTAAACGTAATTTTTAAATAAAACCAATTCTATTACTTGCCACAAGACATTGAGGATGACATTTAAATGCCTTCTGTCTATAAATCTTTTCAATGGCATAGAATTATGACAGCAACCAGAAACAAGCATGAATATGGAAGAATTAAATTAGTATTTGCCATGTATTAAACGGCAGCACTTTTCCAACTTCCTCTTCAACCAAGAAGTGTCCCTACAAACAGAGTGAAACCCAGACCCGCCTTTGCTCAATTATGAGTTAGAACTGCAGATCTTTCCTTAGTAGAGCAGAGTGTTCTGTTAATTGCTACCACCAGCTTGAAGTCCTTCTAACTTGCAGAGGAATCACTATGTTATTTCGAAGAGAATTTTTTCAAATAAAATCATTTTTATCATAATTCATTTAGGCACACATGTGCAGGTGTGCATTTAGGTTGAGTTATAAGTAGCGAATGTTCGATTTTCATCTAAGACTACAGAAGTAGGATGAGGAGACAATCATGTGTCAACTGCAGAGAGCAGGCTGCCGTGTGTCTCAGGTGAAAGCCCTGTGCTTTTGTTTCTTTGAGACATCAAGGGAAGGGGCTGTGGCAATATTTATTTGCTTTATGGTGACCTCTCAGATGTATTGCATCTGCTGTCCTTTCAAGGACATGGGCCTCCCTTCTGATGACTTGCCGCCTGCTTCAGACAACAGGCATGTCTGTACTTCTTTGCTTTGATCTTTTTTTTTTGGCCTGGTATCTAAATAAAGCCTTTCTTGTGCCATTCGACGCTAAGGCTTTTGTTAGCTTCCAGTCACAAGGTGGTTGTGCGCCTGGGATCATGAGGGGTGGGGGAGGGGCTCCATCGTATATTTTGCTCCAATACATTTCCTAATAGAGAGGCTGGAGTCAAGCTGAAACATAAAATCTTGTCGAAAGCAAATACAGTGTGCATACGATATGGCCCGATTGGGGTGTATGTAACAAGGTTCCACTTGTCGACTTGTCTGAAACTAGAACCTGGTAGTTGAAATCTGGAGTAGAGGGAGGGAGATGAGAAGAACCTAGGAACAATCAGCATCCTTTTCAGCATTTATCTACAGGTGCAATTACTGGGTTTACAATGCCAGGACTGTGAACAACGAATTGTAGCCTGTAAGGAGTTCAGTGACTTGTCAAGTTTCCAAGTAGTAGAGTTTTGATCACTGGGACAATCGCCAAGAGAAACAGGTAAAAATCGACTGTGTTTCATAGTTTTAGAGGTGACAATAGGAGTCCGTTGGGTTCACTGCCTTAGGGTCTGAGGCTACACAGTGTGAAGGAGCAGAGGCTCTCACCAAGCAGTAGCTGGAGGCCAAACAGATCCACAAAGAGCGAGAAGAGGCTTCACAAAGCCTGTGTCCTCTACCACGTAAGCTCCAGCTTCAGAAGTTTCCACCCATAATGCCATCTAAGCATCCACCTACACATGAATGGATAATAAAATGTGGTATACGTACACAATAGGATAATGTTTGGCCATTTAGAATTAAATTATGAGATTTGGAGGGAAATGGATTGATTTGGAGAATGTGATGATATGAGGCAAGGAGATCCAAACTCAGAAAAATAACAATAAAAAAGAAAACAATATTCTCCCTTACATGTGGATCTAAGAGTATATTTTTTAATTTTTTAAAGTGGGGATAATGTGTCAACAAGTAAATAGGACATAAGGGGAGGATGGAGTTAAATAATGAGAAAGTATGGACTACAGGCAGAAAGATGGATGTGTCGGAAGAGAGGATTTGAAGCTATCTTTTCTTCTAGCTCCAACTCTGAAATCCTTGTTGTTTTTCAGGCTGGTCCTTTCTATAGATCTTTCTGTGTATCATGTATCATACACCAACTTTGCATTTCAAAGAAATGGAACATGTGGGTCTTTTGAGGCAGTTCTTGTGGAAGCTGAACTTATTTTTAATTCCATTGACTTGAATAACCACTGAATAATATTGTCACATCAACCCACTTAGAAGATGTAATTTAAAAATATTGTTCTAAGAGCAAGAGTTTTATACCTTGATTTTTGCCCCTCTTGCCACTTAAAATGGCAAAATCTGTTTAAAATTTTACCAAATCATCCTGTTATTGTTATTTTATTTAATATGTCAGATGCATTGTTATATAAAGTATGCTTTAAAATAAAATTATGACATACTCATGTACTATATTCTACATATTTTAACTGTATTTTATTAATTTTTTGAGAATAGCATATTTTCATCATAATCATCTCTCTAATTTTTTTCCTGTCCTACCTCCACTTCCCTACTCACCCAACTGCCTACTCTTCTTAGTGACTATTTAATAAAAATAGAAATAGGTGCAGTATTAGTCAGGGTTCTCTAGAGTTATAGAGCGTATGGGTAGTCTCAGTATAGTAAGGGAATTTGTTGATGACTTACAGTATTTAGTCCAACTCCCCAACAATGGTCAGCAGCAGCTGTGGACTCCCCAACAATGGTCAGCAGCAGCTGTGGATGGAAGTCCAAGGATCTAGCAGTTGCTCAGTCCCACAAGGTAAGCAGGTGAAGAAGAGAGTAAATCTTCCTTTTTCCAATGTCCTTATGTAGGTCTCCAGCAGAAGGTGTGGCCTAGATTAAAGGCATGTGGCCACCATGCCTTTAATCTCAGATGACCTTGAACTCAGAGATCTCCCTGTCTTAGTCTTCTGGAATTCATACCACTCTGCTTCAAGATCTCCATTCCAAGATCCAGGTTAGAGACTTGTATCTCTCAGCCTCCAGATTAGGATCACAGGTGAGCCTTCCAATTCTGGATTGTAGTTCATTCCAAATACAGTCAAGTCAATGACCAGGCACAGCCACTACAGGTGCTTACTACATCACTGACACACAGAAAAATGTGTATGGATTTCTGGTCATCAACACACATTATATTTTCAATAACACTTAATATCCAAATGGAACACTTTTGCCTCTCTATAAGAGGAAATATCATGAATTTATAAATATCAAGTCCAAATGTCTATGTCTATGAATATTTCCCATAGCTTTGATATCTAGTCTGAATTATTTAGTTTCTTCTACACATTTCTAGAACATGTAATGTGTAATTTGACTACAGGGCAAACCACATCGTGAATATATTATTTGGCTTGTTGGTTAGTACATAATACTCCATTCTCTTTGTGGGCAGGGACCTGGCACACTCCACTATTGCATGCCAGATCTTCTGTAGAATACTTGAACCAAAAGAATGTTGTTATATCTAAGCATCTAGCCCACTACAGACTACACATGGAAAGAAGAAACAATGGTCCAAGAGATCTTTGTTCCTCGGTTTCCTCTTATGAGATATATAATAATTTAACTCAATGTTTAAGTCAGCTGGAAGAGTGGGATAAGAGCCTGTACACTCTCCAAAAAGATTACTCAGTGTGTATGGCTGTTGTTTTGGAATGGCAAATATGAAGGTCTATAGTCATGGACTTTGGTAACCATTTTATCTTTCAATCACCACTTTGTGCTTCCCTTCTGCTTTATTTCTCCATGCCACTGAGAAAGAATGATCCAACATTAAAATAATTTAAATAATGAAGACATACTTATTGGACTTGACCATATGTGAAACTAGAACATGTTGATGATCTGGAGGCCAGTGGGTTCCCTGCCGCGTTTCACTTACTCCATCTGGCATAGCAGAATGGTTTATCAACTGCCTTTTTAGTCCTTCCCCATTCCTCTATTAGGATTTTAGAGCTTTTAAAATTCCTCTCCCCCCATATAAGCCCTATTTTTTTGAACTCCATGTTAACAAATGTGTGACATCCTTTCAGGGGTTGCTTAGAGCTTAAAGTATGAAGAAAAAATACCATTAACATCTCTCCCATTTACTACCTGGGTAATTGATAATTGTTTTTGAAAACAAAATACGAAACTATTCTAGTGTCTTCTCTGGGCATTCCCTCATTATCTTGTCTTTAGTCAACATCTTTGTTCTAATCTTATAACTTAGAGTAAATATATCCTTAACATATTCGTCTATTTCATCCTTCTAACAAGTTGGCTGTACAAAAATTCCCCAAACAGAAAAAAAAAATGAGGGGTTTTTTCTTATTGTTCAGACTAGCTTGAAATTTTACTTCATTAACATCTCAGTGATAAAATTTATAATAATTAGATTTGTTAATATAAATCTTGAATAATGCCTGTTTACTTCTTAAGTAAAATATGTGGCTTATTTTTATCATTAATTCTGGATGAATTTTACAAGTAAATTCTTAGATAGGAATTTGAGTTCTCTGTCATGAAGTACTGCACCTTGATCTGTAAGATGAAATAAAATAAATCCTTCTCGAAGTTGCTTTTGGGAGGGTATTCAATCACCACAGTGACAAGAGAGATACAAAGACAGGCATACAGTATAATTTTCTCCCAAACAGAACCAAAATTCTTCAGAGGTAATTTTGCTTTATAGCTACTAAACATGACATCCTAGAAAAATAGAATGGTCTTCTCATATGATTATATAATCAGATCAGGTAGGATGATTTTCCAGTTCAATGACAAAAAAAAAAAAAAATCCCAAGGAGAAGTTTAAGAAAAAGTTCTAAGCCAGAATTAACAATCTGAAAGTAGAGATTGGAGTCAAATAGTATATAGTAAATAGTAAATCTAGGATGTAATTTCTTCCCCTTCTATGCTATCATTTTTTTAATATAGGGTCTCATGTGTGGTTATACTTGTATACCACTATGCCAGCACTGTTATAGGAGTTGAATCCAGGGTATTTTGCATTCCAGGAAAGCTTTCTACCACTAAGCTACATTCCTAGCCCCTCTATGTATGTCTCCCAAATAGAAATACATGATACAAAATTTCCCCCAAGAAACTGTAGACTAATTCTACTAAATTTGTATGACGATTTAAGTTTTTCCAAAATTGATTCATATATCAAACACTAGAAACTTTTATGTTTTCATGATCAGTATTTTGTTTCTCAGTTTCAAATCTATATACAATATGAAACAATTCATAAGACCAATTTCAATAGGTTTCTACTTGGTATGTTAGGTTACCATATTACATAGCTATGTAGTTATATTTGGAATGAAATTACATTCCCCAAATAGCACTCAATGGCCAATCTGATTAACCAAATTAGATTTGTTTAAAATTGAAGTTTACTGAATCAACTATGAATAGAAAATTTCCTATGGGATTTTTAAAAAGTGTTTTTAACTCAAAGATTTCTTACGCTAGTACAGGGAGAAAGCTGACTTTGAGATTTCTAAGACTTGAAAATCTTTATAAAATACGTATTTGATGATGAATACAGGAAATAAATTCTGTCATAAAATTTGTATTATTTGATTTATTGTTATTTGTTCAGTGATGCCCTTTGGGAACACTTTAAGAAGATTGTTTAAGAGTATCTAATGTACACGGTGGAGTTGTATTTAGTTGTAGAGAAGAATGAATTATGTCATTGGCTGGAAAATGAATGTAAGGAGATCATCAGATTGAACCAAATAAATTAAATGTATAATGACAAATGTTACATATTTTTTCTTACTTGTAGGCCTTATAATGTAATATAGGTACACAATGTAATTTAGACATATAGGCACATACATAAATGTGTACACATTATGCATATATACATGGTATATACGTAAATACATAAGTATAGAGAAGTGGGAGGTGTAAGTGTGACTAGGGCAGCAAATGAAAAGAGATGAATATGGTTAACACACATGATACCACTGATGAAAATTGGCTGTATAGAATCTAACATATGTATATTAAACATATGACAATGGAATTATTGAAAACAAGTTTTATAGGTAATGTGTAATTATGGTGGCCATCAGTTTAAGTCTTTGTGCTTCTTTCTAAGCCATGGGAACTGCTCAGTGGTACTTTATTCTCTATGGACATAGCCCATATGCAAGCTGGGGCATAGTGGCTGCACAAACTTTGTTGAATAATTTCAATGAATAGATGTCTAAATGGCTAATGCCTTATTGCTCACCCCCCCCAAAAAAAGAGAGACTAGTGTGGGTATTTTGACCTAACTCTACCCAGAATTTTATTGCCTTTATATTATTTATCAGTTGGTTTCACTAGGTGGAGTTATGCTCAGAAAAGATCTATGAGACTGAGCCAAAGATGCTATCTTAGCATCTAAGAGTGTCTTAGGGGAAAGTCAGAGAGCTGAGAAAGAAGAAAGGAGGCCTGTGCTAGGGGCTGGATTTGGATTGTCTTGCATTGGATTGTACCTACATAGCTGGAAGCAATAAATAAATATCTTATAAGATAAGATAAAAACTACCACATTGAAGCTGGGCAAGTCAAACCATTAGAAGTCATAAGAATCAGAGTTCCATTCTGTCTGTGGGTTTGCTCCCATCTGCTGAAATAGGAAGCTTCTATGATGATGGCTGAACAAGGCTGTGATCTATAAGTTAGCATAATATTGTTAGAAGTCCTTTTACCACTACATTTCCCCCCCTCTTTTTAGATCAGTACTATTCGGTTTTACCCTGGGCCCCTGAGCTATCTAGCATCAAAACTGTGCTCACCTCTCGCTAATAAATCTCTCCAACCTAGTTGCCTATTGGCCTCATGGATAAGTTCTAGATGCCAGCTCAGGTCTTCATCTTTTCTTGGCTGCTTTCCTCCCAGTCTCAGCAGTCCTCACAGATTGGAAATCTTGCTCTGTCTTGTGTCTCTATAACAAACTACATGGCCTGACAACATTAAAGAGTTTTGATCTTATATTTTGCCTTTTATTTCATTATACAACTTTTTAAAATGAATGAATGAATGAATGAATGAATGAATGAAAACTTAGTCATTAGGGTAAAGGTTAACAACAGAACCATCATTTATATCTGCTAGGAGAGGAAAAATCAGTTTTCTCCAGTGGAATGACACTGGGTATCACTCTCAGAGAAGGCAGCTGACTAACATATAATGAACTTAGATTTGCATGTATAGGAAAAGAGAGAGGATCTGGAAGTTCTTTGGGGAGGGGAACAATATAATAAAACCATATTTAAATTTTTTTAAAAAAATTATATTTTAAAAAATGGACATTGAAAAGAAATCCAGAATTGGTTCATTACTGTTTTCATTATAAATAATACAGTCATGTTTCCTCCCCCGTAACTGCTCAAGTCTATAACCTAATCTTGGAAACATGTAGTACCAGTTTATACAAACACTTTACCAGGCAAATGGGGGAGTGGTTTTAACATTAGATACAGAGACAGTGAAAGTATCCTTAGCTATTGCATGCATGTGGAGACATGTTAAACTTTCAAGAGATGATACTGACACTAAGAAATGTGAGTGCGACAGGAAAAGGCAGCAGCTTGTTTCATGGCTTATTTCTTCAGGAGATTGGTATAGAGGGAGTGTCTGCCTCTGAGTCCTTGCTTTGTCAGTTACAAGCCAGGGGATATAACAAGAGTTTATTACCATGTTAGATTTGGGGGAAAGTTGAATATTTTAGGTCAATAGTTATGCACAATATTTGTTTTATAGTACAATAGGCATCACGAAGGGCAACAGAATATAAAGTAAAGCTTTCCTTTATTTTCTTATAGAAAACAAGATATTTGGAAAGGTATGTGTTCAGTGGCAGAGAGGCCTAATATCTAAGTAAAGATGTTCATTTGGGAACAAGAAGTACTTTTGCACCAAGCTGACATTGAAGAGTCACGTCTTCATTCTCACACTTACTCTCATTGTCTTTTGCAATGACCATGTCCCCTACCATACCACAGTTTGACACATTAAGATGCCACCTCAGGTTCAGACATCCAATTCAATCACAGCTCTATCTCACACAGAACAATCTAGTTTTCTTATTTCCAGTAGGCTTCAGGCAAAAATGTACAGGAGCATTAGTAGATCAGATTTCTACAACATAACTCGACTGTCATTCACATAAGGCACTGAATAAATGCATGGATTGGAACCTCTTGGAAATTAAGGTGTTAACAAACACAGCTCACGGAGCTGAAGTTCAGAAATGATTTCCCAGAAGAACGATGGCTACTGAATCCCAGTCTCCTAAGAAGAACTAAACCACTGCATGCCACACTGGGACCCAAACTCATCATCCTTCTCTAGAGCCTGATATCTGCTAGAGAAGCAGGCAAGATTATGACAGAGGACAGATAGCTACTGACTTGGCTTTTTCAAGGGTTTGGGACAGAAGCTAGAGAGTATTTTTCATCAAAACAATACAAAAAGTCAATGTGGCATATCTGTACATGCACACACAAGGGAATGTCTTCATGTCACTAGTATAGGGGTTTTGGGTTGGAGAAGGAAAGAGAATAACATTTGAAATGTAAATAAAGAAAATATCCAATAAAAATAATTAAAAAAATACTTTTGTCACCAATTACTGTGTCTTCCCCAACCTCACCTTTTCTTGGTCATCTCTGTCTCTCTCCCTCTCTCCTCTCTCTCTCTCCCTCTCCCTCTCCTCTCTCTCCTCTCTCTCTCCCTCTCCCTCTCCCTCTCCTCTCTCTCTCCCTCTCCCTCTCCTTTCTCCTCTCTCTCCCTCTCCTCTTTCTCCTCACTCTCTCCCTCTCCCTCTCCTCTCTCTCCTCTCTCCCTCTCCCTCTCCCTCCCCCCCCTCTCTCATTGCATTTCGAATCACTGAAGTCACTCTTTACAGTAAGACAACTTTTAGGAGTGAGAATGCTTATCTGGACACACACTTCCCAGCCTGGACCAGTGATTCAGGGTGATGGCACTCAGAGATCCCTGACATTATTTTCTGAATGTCGTGACCTATATGTCGAAGAGAGTGGATGCTCGTGGACATTTCTCGTCTTTGAAAAGTAATTCTCCAGAGACAAAGAGGCCCTTTTACTGGGCAGTAATGACAGCCACGAGGTGGGAGCCATAAACCAGACAAGCCTGGGCAGTTGCATGCTGACATTTTTCATTCCTAATATCCCACAAGTATTTCAGCTTCAACAGAGCCTCTGTGCAAATGAAAAGGAACTTTTTTGTTTCTAAATTTTGTTATATTATGTTTGAAAATTCCTACCAGTCTTCCAATTACCCACTTGAAGATAGCCTGGCAAGCTAATTTTTTTTCGCTACCTTTATTTCTACCCTCTTTACAGGCAGAGTGGAAGATGAATAGTGTGGTTCTGGTTCCAGTAGGTAAAAGAAGTTGATACCTCTTCCTTCTCTAGATCCGGTAGTCTCTGAGCTTGGAAAACTCATCAGCGATTTCTGAGTCTGGCCCACCCACATCTAGCTCCTGCTATCAATCATGGCCCCGAAACATGCATAATACATACATACATACATACATACATACATACATACATACATACATACATACACACACACACACACACACACACACATACACACACACATACAAAACCTATTAGTGAAGAAAAGACCAAACATTTTGCACAAAGAGAAACTGGGATACAGAGGTGGGAATAAGCCAAGGTCAGTAGGGAAATGATTCAAATGACTGAGACATAAGCTTAAAGCATGATTTCTTCAGGCAGGTTGGTAGAAGAGGTGAGCAGTATTGTGCCATGTCTGTGACAAACTCACTGCTTCCAATTCTTGGTGTGTGTGTGTTCTTGTGCTTATGTAGGAGTTGTTATACACTTAGAGATACTATCATAAAGCCATTCTCCACTGCTTACCTGATCACTTTCACTGCCACTACCAAGCAAGCCAAATATACTATCTGGTGCAAATTTTCATTCAGAGCCCTACTGAATGGACTCTATTCTTCTCCACTTCCTCCTTTCCTGTCTTGTCCTGTCTTTTCCTTCTGCGTTTGTTGCAACCATCCCTAGCTTCCTTCTTCCTCTCTCTAGTTCATAGAGTGAATGGGGAGAAATATTAAATAGATAACTGCATTTACAGATACACAAATAGCAACTGCTAAGAAACCAGAGTCCTGGGAGCCAACTTCTTGGTCCCAGTGAATTTCCCATTTTTCCATTTTGTTGTTGTTCACTTTTGAGATTATTTTTTTAAGTAAAACTGCCTCCCTTTCCTTTCCTCTCTTCTTACCCTTCCAATATACACCTCACTGCTCTTCTTCAAATCCATGGACCCGTATTTCATCAATTGGACTTTCAAGGTTGTGCAATTTTCTCCTTTGTGTTCAGCAATTTTAACAAAAATGTTTACAATCTCTCTAATTAGTTCTACCTACAGTCCATGCAAATGATCATTCTGCCCCTTTCTATGAGTAAGACCCTTTCAGATTCCACATCTCAGTGATGTAATTTCTTTATGCATGCCTGAAATATTTTACTTGGCACACTCTTCTTTGGATTGTCACAAATAATAAGATATTATGTTTTTGTGACCAAATGGTATGGTTCTCTAGCCAATGGATACAAACGCTATATAATAGATGGTAGATAGATGGTAGATAGGTGATAGATACAGAGATAGATAGATTGATTAATTGATAGATGATAAATAGATAGCAGATAGCAAATTAATAGACAAATTTCACATTTTTTGTTATCCAATGATTCACTGATGGACATTTAGGTTAATTTTTTGGTTTTGGATAGTTTGAATAATGCAGCAATGACCATGAAAATGTAATTATATTTTTATATGTACTTTTAACTTCTCTTGTATATTTGCACAGTGCCAAAACTTTTGAACTATGTGGTTGTTACATTTTAAAAATCTTTAAGGCTGTCCATATTGGTTACATTTGACCTGTGCTAGAATTGTGGTATTATATGCTACTTATAGTTTAAAAACCTTTATGCCCCTCCATACTTGCAATTATTTATATTTCCACAAAACCTGGAAATGTATTCCCTCTTCTCCCATTCATATCAACACTAGTTATTGCTTATCCTTTTTTGATAATAGCCCTCCTATCAGCTGTGGCTAGTACTGAACATTCAAGTTAGTTTGATGTCAAAATAAAGAAAAGTGACCTTTCCTTTGCCTGAAGCTATCAAGTTCCAACTTTATTTTTAAATCACAGCTAATATTTCACATGGGTAACCGTGTTAATTGTCATATGGACAGTGTCTAAAATCACCTGGGAGACAGGACTCTAGCCATGTCTGTCAGGAACTGTTGATTAACTGAATTGATGTGGGAAGAGCCATATTAATTGTAGGTGGGGCTGTGCCCTGTACAGAGAATCCTGGACTGTATGAAATGAGAAAGCAAGCTGACTGTAGTTGCATGTGACCAGGGACTTCTCTGCAGTGATAGACTACCCCAAGAACTGAGCATCAAAAAGAACATGCACATTTGCATCTCCTTTAAGATCTTCTACCAGGGTATTTCATCACACTAGGGTAAGTGGCTCAGACCACCCAGATACTGAAGTCCAGCAAAAGATGATATTTAAGGAGCTGGAGCTTTATGGACTTCATTTGGGCTATGTGTATGCTTTAAAATTACTAAATGACATTAACCTCATTTTAAAATAGAAGGAAACTACCAGGGATCTGCTTCATGGATGTTTTAAGAGTTAACTAAGGAAACTCATAATGAACAGTCAGTCCTCAGAAAATACCCACTCCATTATTGTTGTTTCTGGGTGATTTGTAAGGAACACTTGGCTAGCTCGAGAAAGACTATATGGGCAAGCTTTTGTTCTGTTCAAAATCATATTTTAGTCACAGATCCCAATGCTGCATCCAACACTGAATCATGGAAAGATGATTTTGTTTGGTTTTAGCCTAAACCCCCCTGAGTCACCATAACATTTTCTGAGGAACAGTAAGAATTCTACTCTCAGAGAAAGCATTAGCCCCTTGAGAAGTCTCAAAAATTATATTGTAACTCTTGTGTTGTAACTGTTTTTAATGGTTTCCAATTCTCTTGCTATAATTCAGCTGTGGCATATTATGAAAGTAATTTCATACAATTTTGCTAAAGTGTTTTATAATAAAAGTTCTTCCTAGACAATTTTTCATTCTGAAAAAAAAATCTTCAAAATAGATGTTCAATAGATGTTCATTTTATAATCTTATCTTTACCTTATCTGTATCTTTTATTCCCTATTATACTAATTAATGTATCTAATTTTTCAAGAGGTGCTGAATATCCTATATATTTTAAACATTGAAGTAAACTTTTGAAATAAATAAGTAGATTTGCTTAATTTTTTGCCTCAAGAGCCTTCTAATTCAGATATAATACAAACACAATATTATGAATAAAGTTGTATATAGAGAAATTTGTAAACATCTAATTAGCAAATTTGATTTATTAAGATAGACATCCAAATTTTTGAAGAATAGGTAATAACTGAGTTCAAACCTCCAAAATGAAAACACCACTAGATGAATAGGAGATGGAGATTAGACAGTGTGGTGAATACAACATATTAAAAGGCAGGAGGGAAAGTCATGGGTCATGTATGCTCTAAAGTTACAGAGCACAAAGGAAAAAAAACAACAGGGTGATTCAGGGGCTGGGGCTAAAACCAACTGAAAACATCAGTCTATGATTTAACATTGGATGTGGAGACAAGAACAGAGCAAATTATGTAAGGCTATGTTGGCCCTGCTATGATTTGGACTCTTTATCATCCAAACAATGGAAAACAAGTAATTTTACATGTCATCATATTTTCACATTGAAAAGATCATTACAGCTAGAAGTAGACAATGAACTAGAAATCACATGGCTGGATGTCAGTGGAGCACTGGAGAAAGAAACGGATCCTAATTTGAAAAAACATGCCAGTGTTGCAGAGAGCAACCACAATACACAAGATATGTTTAGGACATAAAGTCAAAGCTTTTACTTGATAAATGAAACTGATTTAAAGATTGAATGACAAAAGGATTGTCACAGTGACTTAAGTGATTCATTCTTCAGTATCTATCTTGGAGAAATGCAAACATAAGAAGTCTAAATTAGACAGAAATGTAAGCTGTCCAGGTCAATTAAGACAAGTGACTCTTCTGCGTTAAAATAGCTCAGCATCAAACCATGCTATTTACAAAGAAAGCAGGCATACTGGGAACAAAATAATAGACTTGAAACACATTATTATTTCCTGTTTTAATGCCCTTATCCTCAGTTTGGCTTATTTTAAAATCAAGACCATGGAGATGGTCTCATTAGACTTTCATAACTACTTGATGAAGTTGATTGCCCCTGGCTCAATGTTTTGACAATGTGCATTCTGAGAATGTACAATTCACAATAATCTAGGAAACTAATTTCAAATGAATATTCCTGAACTTTCCTCTATAACTGCTAAATCACACAATGGTGGTAGGGCCAGGAATCTGCTTCTTAAAGTATCCATGTAGTTCTTTTCTGAACTCAAGTGTGAGACTTACCGAAGGCAGCCTGAGAGATTGCCATAATTTTAGAAATTGGAAGCTTGTATTGGCCATAATAATCTCTTTGATAGATATGTACTGTTTGTTCACTCTGATGCCAGATTGGCTTGCCCTATATGATGTAGCATTAGATCATCCTTCAATATTTTCTTTTTTATAGTATTATATATATTCATATTATATATTTTCATACTCCATGGTTATGTGAAGCAGCATTCATTTTTTCTGTATTCTTTGTTTACATTCCAAATGATTTTCCCTTTACGAGTCCCCCCATCCCCCTAAGTCTCAGAAGTTCTCTTCAATTCACCAGTTCCCCAATCAAGCCCCTCCCACTCCTCTGTCCTAGCAGGACCCTGGCCCTCTCCTTCCTTCTTCGTGGGAATGATTTGATGTGTGGGTAGTGTTTTGGGTATTCTGAGCTTCTGGGCTAATATCCACTTATCAGTGGCTGCATTCCATGTGTGTTCTTTTGTGAATGAGTTCTTTTGTGAATGAGTTACCTCACTTAGTATGATATTTTCCAGTTCTAACAATTTGCCTAAGAATTTCATGAATTTATTTTTAATTGCTGAGTAGTATAGCATTGTGTGAATATACCACATTTTCTCTATCCATTCCTCCACTGAGGGACATCTAGGTTCTTTCCAGCTTCTGGCTATTATAAATAAGGCTGCTATGAACAGAGTGGAGCATGTGTTCTTATTGCAAGCCAGGGAGTCCTCTGGGTTTATGCCCAGGAGTGGTATAGCAGGGTCCTCTGGAAGTGTAGTGCCCAGTTTTCTGAGGAACCACCAGACTGATTTCCAGAGTAGTTGTACCAGCTTGCAATCTCACCAGCAGTGGAGGAATGTTCCTCTTTCTCCACATCCTCTCCAATACCTACTGTCTCCTGAGTTTTTAAAATTAGCCATTCTGACTGGTGTGAGGTGAAATCTCAGGGTTGTTTTGATTTGCATTTCCCTAATGACTAATGATGTTGAACATTTCNCAGGGTTGTTTTGATTTGCATTTCCCTAATGACTAATGATGTTGAACATTTCTTAAGGTGCTTCTCAGCCATCTGAAGTTCTTCAGGTGAAAATTCTTTGTTTAGCTCTGTACCCTATTTTTAATAGGGTTATTTGGTTTTCTGGGGTCTAACTTCTTGAGTTCTTTGTATATGTTGGGTATTAGCCCTCTGTTAGATGTAGGGTTGGTGAAGATCTTTTCCCAATTTGTTGATTGCTGTTTTGTCCTTTTGACGGTGTCCTTTGCCTTACAGAAACTTTGTTCAATATTTTCTAAGATGTTCAAAAAAGTAAAAAAGAACTTCTTGGTGCTAATGTGAGTGATTTCTTAAGCTGGTTCCCAAATTCAAAACAGATGTGTATAAAATCACTGTCTGCGAAAATTTTTAATACTCTAAGAGCTTTTTTGTTTGTTTGGATTCTATTGATTAATTACATCAATTTATTGAGTTTCTCATCTTTCTTTTATGTTGTGCCTATTTTACTCTAGATGAAAATGTTATTTGCTTCCTATCTTTTATGAATAGGGCATGACATGTAAGACTGGGAAGAGGCAGGGTTTGTTTTATACTTAATATATATATATTGGTGAATTCAGGCAGCACCTCCTCATCTGGTTAAGGTTAACATTACATGTTTGTTCTCTGGTACAAACCCTGTGTTATTTTACTTTCAGAATGACTATATTTGCACAGGACATGGATTTCCTCCTATTGAGTAGAGTTTAAGTTGAGTTAAATGGTTGTTGGTTACTCCAAGGATACAAGTACCACTATTTCACTCTTGGGGATGTCTTGTGCTGGTCATTGTGATTGGTAGGCTTTGCAGCTGGGTAGGACTGTTGGTTTCTTTCCTCCTTTAGAAGCTTCTAAACCTTTTATTGTTCAACTTTTATATTCTGTATATGTGTCTCATAACATGAATTTGCCTTAAAATTCCCATGTTTATAATCAGACTCTTTTCAATGAAATTCTATGCTTCTACGAAAAAAGGCATGCCTTCTGTGCTGTTCACCAGAGGAACTCGAGTGCTTACTCACAGCTCGCCATGCAGGAAGCTCTCAAAAAATATTGATTGAAGGAGTAAATCTCATTTAACTGATTTATGGTGTATAATTCAGGGCTGTGTATCTAACATGAATTATTCTTTTCTCATGAATATGTGCTTCCTTTTTATCCCTCCAGTTTTGAAATGTCATTTCCCACGAGTATGGCCTTTCATTCTGAGATCAGTTTAGAATGAAATATGAAACAGGCTATTGTTCTTAGAACTAAGGGTATCTGACAATACAAGATATGCTACAGAGCTCAGTGGGGACCCTTTTTATCCTAATATATTTCATTGCACAACACACTTATGAAATAGAAATAGAATTTTTTGTTATAAATTCAAATGAGTAAAACTTTACTGTTACTAATTTCTTGCTTTATTATTCAAAAATATTTAAAAGCAAATTACTGATTTTATGAACCCAGAGCATCAAAAAAATTACTAAAGCAATTCAATAAATTGCAGTCAGACTGTGTATTCCAACAGTGATTTGATTAAGTACAGGTAAAAAGTTACCTGTGAATGCATTTCTGGTAAAGATTAGTTTAAAAATGTAATATGAGCAAATTTGCTTTTGACCAAGTTTTTAAGGAGGGAACATTAAAATTCTAATTACTTCATTTTCTGCGCCATTTCATGCTTGGTACATATTTCCAATGCTTATTAGACCAGGGTCCATCTAACAAAGCTGCTAGTTACTCACTGTATTTTTCTAAGCATAATAATAAGGTTGCCTATGTAAGCAACCCACATACACTCTGAATCATAAATGAGTCTTTCACACAAATATACAAGTTTTGGTTGTGTGTATAACTATCCACTCAAACATTACCACACATAGAAAGACTCAGAGAGACACAAGGAACACAAACCCACAAAGACAGAAAGGAAAGAAGACAACAGATACACAGACACAAGTGGTTAACTGCAGTAGATATATATGATGAGATGTGCCTAACATATTATCTGAATGAGTTCATATAATTCTGAGACTGGATTATTCCTCTTTGCTCTTTGTTGTTATCTGAACTATTGTTTCTGTAATATTTTTCTATAAAGTGATAATCTGTTATTTAAAATCTATTATTTAAAAATAAATAACTATTCATTGCATCATTTTACACTACTGAAAGTTGAAAGTAAACTGTGGAGCCTTGACTGGAGGTTGTTGCCAGCCAGCCTGGTTCTGCTAATGTCAGTAGCCTGAGACTCCCTCGAGGTTTAATCAGAACTTTCAAGGGTGTTGAAAAGGGAAACATTTTCTCACTATGGAGTTCAGTACTGTTTATCCTTTATTTGTTAAAATTTATGTTTCACTTCAGTAATTTAAACATTTCATAGAAGTTTCATCTGTATATGGCTATAGGGGTTTTTGAGTATTTTTCAAAATGTGTAATATAGTATAATTTTTAAGTGGGTGTCTTGAGCATTACACATATACACACATAAATATATGTACACATATACATACATTAATACACATGCACAGATACACACAAGTACACATTCACATACACAATCACTATCTACTTATAATGTCACTGTAGCAATTACAGCGAAGAACAGAAACTTCTCTTTTCTTCGTTTTAGCATTCTTCATTACGTAAATAAAAGATGTCTGCAACTCTTGTCTGTACACATAGATGCACAGCAGGTGGAGGTAGGCTGTTGGCTTCACCAGGCATAATATAGAAATCATATTTTTTAGACCAAGAGAAGAAAAGTCCATTGTATTTACATATTTTTATTTACTCTGGGTTTTGGGGAGGAGGTTGTTTTGCCCTTCCAAGAAATTGGTTTTCATCTGATACTACTCAGGGAAAGCAGAGGGGCTTTCTGCTAGAGATCAGGAGGGGGTGTCTCTTCCCAGGAGTCCACACCGCATCCTGTGCTCTGCTTCTCTGATACCACACCAGGGGATGAGGTAGGTACATTGCCGGCATGGGTGGTACATTGTTGATACTTCACCAGTGAAGATGTCTGAGTTGCCCACATGGCTTTTCCTGCTATGCATTTAGATGCTTTCAGATGATTTCTCTGTGGTATTTACCTGGAGTATTTCTGAAAATTTCTATGAATCGAGGCTGCCTGTTTTATGGTTGTTTTGTTTGTTTTGTTTTAACTAGTGATGGCAAGCTTCTCATAAGTTTCATATTGATTTTCGTTGCTGCTGCTGTTTATAATCTTTAAAAAATAATACCTGGGCCGGGCAGTGGTGGCGCACGCCTGTAATCCCAGCACTTGGGAGGCAGAGGCAGGCGGATCTCTGAGTTCGAGGCCAGCCTGGTCTACAGAGTGAGTTCCAGGACAGCCAGGGCTA
>BDUI01000173.1:78970-89376 GCA_002335545.1 Apodemus speciosus
CACACACACACACACACACACACACACACACACATATACACACATATGTTTATATATATACTGCATACGCCTTTTTATTTATTTAAACAAATCAAACACTGTCCATTATATGGACATATCTCTGTATATGTTTTCCCTTTGTGCTGGTTATTTTTTGTCAACTCAACACAAGCTAGGCTTATCTGGGAAGAATCTTAGCCTAAGAAGTACCCCAAAAGATGGGCCTGTGGCATGTCTTTGGGCAAATTTGCTTGATCACGGGTTGATGTGAGTAGGCCCAGCCCACTGTGGGCAGTGCCACCCATGGCTGGGTGGCCTTGCATTGTATATGAAAGCAGGTGAGCTATCCATGGGGAACAATTTGGGTTCTTATTTAAGTTGTTTCTTTATGGCTCTCTAAAGGTTTCCTTAGAAACCTTGTCTTCGGCCATCTTCCCAACCCTGTCGTATCACAGGGTATGACCCCTATCTATCCTCTTGAAGTCTACAATGGTCTGTCAGTGCCCTTACAGACTAGTTCTACGAAGGATATTTATAGTGTCTGGGCCTTTTGCTGCATCCTACAGCTGAGCGCTCAACCTCAAGGATCTTCTGGGCATGGACAAACTCCATAGTTCCTTTAAACCTTTTGGTACTAGCACCTAGAAGAAAATATTGTCTAGTTTCCAAGTGAGCCTGTGATGCTCATACTGAAGAGTCAAAGCAATGCCCACATAAACCTAAAGTCAGGCTCTAGCTTTGGAGTAAGTTTAGGTCCTTTATTTGTATAATAAGGGTGTGTTTGAGTATGTGTGTATGTGTGTGTCCATCATCTATCTCCCTAGAGACAGTGTGCTGCCTATTCACATTTGATTTTAGTACGGTTAATACAGGACTCCCTAAAGTTGCCCTCTGACTCCCTAAACTCACATGGTATGCACAGGTCTAAACACAAACACACTCACTCAAACAACCAGATAAATGTAATAAAAAATAGAAACATATCCATACAAAGATAATGAGTGATATGCTATATAACTTCAAATAAAAAGAGTGAACAATATAAAATTTACTTCTATCTAGTCTTTGCAGAGAGCATTCTTTTATTCTGTATTCATTTTAATGAAAAATTACGATTTTGCTACTTTTAATAGGAAGTACATTCACTGCCAAGACAATGTTTCTTAAACTCTATGTGCAAAAAGAACAAGCCATATTTATCAACATTTTGTAAGGTAAGATGATCAGTTATTAGGATCATAAAAGGTTTTCATAAACATACAAAAGCAATAAAATAAACAAAATGGACAAAGAAGTACAAATTATGCTCATAATTTTAACAATCATAAGAAGCAAAGATTAAACTACTTTTAAAGTATTATATAAGTTTTTTATTGAAGCGTGTCCACAAATGTTTATATTCTTCTCCAAAAGACAGATACATTTTCAGAGATCCGTCCTGGTCCACAAATCACAGAGAAGATTTTCTATGAATGGAAAACCTGTTCATGGGTTCATGTGTTTCAGACTTTTCATAAATTCTTTCGGTTCTGATTTAAGTTGCTTCCTTATTGATCCTAGAAATCAAAAGACAATTGTAGTGGAAAGGTTTTTGATGAGACCTGTTTATTACATTAGACCAGAACTGCAAATTCATCTTTCCACTTTGTACTTCCTGTTGCCAAGTAGAGTTCTAACACTGATGACTTCGTCATCTCTGTCATGTCTTCTCCGAACCCAGCACCACTATGTCACCTTATGCAGATTTCCAAGGATGCCTGATCTCAGGGTGATATTTTAATGTTATCCATGATTTTTTCCAAAGATGCCTGGACTCCTCCATTATCTTCTTTATTATCTCTATTCCTTCAGTATTTTATTTAGATTTCTGCTCACATGTTATAAGGAAAAAGTGGCTTAGACATTCGGAGTCCAGGCAGATGGAAACCTATAAAATATTCTTGATCTGGAGCTAACTCAGATAGTTTTAAATTTATTTTATACAAGAAAATATTTTGCCTGATGTTTTAGAAGATTGATGTATAATGAACTATAACAAAATTCACAAGTTTGAAGAATTTTTCTGAAGCTTTGAGTGTCAGTGTTAAATAGTTCTAAGGATAGCTACACTGGCACAGCCTGGGAACCACTTCTTTTAATACAAGCTACCGTTAAGAATTCTGTTTTAAACTCTACAACCACACAGTCCTCAGTGTGCTCTCTCTTGGAACGTCTTGGAAGGAATTGCTAATCGACACAAAGGCAGCCTTTTCTGTGTGCATTTTAGCACACCACTAACTTGGGACTTCTGACTTGCCATTTGTTAAATAAAGACAATAAAATCTGTCAGGGAGGGCAGAATAAACAAAAGTCATTGCTGCCATCTGAAAGCAGTCACCTCCCTATAATGAAACAGTCAGAAGTGACAAATGACTTTAGAAGAGATGAATCTGAGTTTGTTGCAGGACATATGCTGTCAGTCAGGCTTTGCTCTATAGGTTCCTGTGACTTTAGTACCACAGAATGTGCAGGTACCACATTCATTCCCATGTTGATATTTTGAGCAAATTGAAGCATACTAAGTCTGAAGACAGATTACACCTCTTGCGCAGAGATTTTGACTAGCAGGTCGCGGTGGGAGGTGGGTGTCTTTCTTGAGCGTAGAGTACACAGAGTTTAAACTTGTGACACATTCTGCATAGACTTCATCTTAGAGCTTCAGTGCCTAATGAATATGGGCACCCACATGTCATTGTTAATTTGTCGGCAACTTTTACTAGCACTTTTATTTCTTAAATAGTCTACATGTCTATTCTTTGTTCTGAAAGAATTCTCTTGACTTTCCTTCAGGACATTCAATTCTACATCAATAAAAATTATTGATCAGTCAGTTATTAGTATTGGCTGACAGTGAGATTGCCTATGTATTTTCAGAAGTCACATTAAGTGATGTGCATTTTGCAGGAGGAACAGCACTGATCACATATGACATGAGAGCATTGTGCCTGACAATGTGAACCCAAGTGGCACATAAGCTTCCATAATAGGTTTGGCACCAGTTTATGTGCCTCTAGTTTTATTCCTTTAGAATATTTCTTTCTTACCCATTCACCCAAACACAAGCAGATCCATCCAAACATGAAGTTGACTGTTTAATGATCTTCCTTGAAAATTTTGTATGAGGTTAATTCTAGGTCTGCTTTTTCTACTCCTCCATAGTCAGCTATCTCTGTGTACACCACACTTACTTTCCTGTGCCTTTGTCCAGTTTCCCCTCTCCACTTGGATGCCCTTTCCATTCTTATTTTGTCTTCAGCTTATATCTCAGGAATAGATCCCTCTAGGAGGCCTTAAAGAAAAACACAACTGAAAGTAGACAGTAAATTACACAAGCTTCTCATTCCCTCATCAAGTATGTGTCTGCTTCATTATTAAACAGCAGTACTTTGTTTAGTGCTGAGCAGAAAAATGACATCCTGCTTACATTTACAGAAAGGGGCTGTGAGACTTAACATGTTTTTGCCATTGTCCTCAAGTCAAAAGTCCCTATCCAATTTTTTTCCAGTTCCTGAACCAAGAGCATCTACAACTACATTCTAGTGAAGAAAATAAACGTTCTAATAATCAGCCCCATATTGAATTATTTATTCATTCAGATTAGGCACCTCACCCTTGCTGGTCTAAAAACATTCCAGGTCCTCACAATTCCTACCATTCAGGCATTTGAAGAATAGGAAAAAATATTCTTCATGTTCAACAGGCATTATTGTAAGTGAGAAAATATTTAGTTTGGGATATTAAACATGTAATATAGAATAAAGCAACTTTATCATTTTTTATTCGTCAACATTCTCTGTACTTTATGATTATTTACTAAGCAGATTTTATTCAACTCATTTAAATAAATAAAACATATTTTCTTCCTCGACTATATAATGCCCAATGTTATCTAGAAGTGATTATATTTGAAAAACAGCTTGCTTGATCAAACAAGAGAAATCATAAATAAAAAGATGAGTTGTAAATAGTTGCTTGAAATGAAATAATTGACTCCTTGATCATGTGTCAATTACTGATTTTGTTTCACACTCTTATTAACAATAGAATGAGTTATACATTTTAATTTAGATTTTAAATAATATTTAATCATTATTGAGTAAAATGAATATACTAACATTTTACAACAATAAATTGATACATTTATAAAATGTTCTCACGTTAAAATTGTGTTATGTATTTTTGTTTTGAGACAAAAACAGAAATCATACTTCAATATTCTACTCAGTAAAGAGATTTGCTGTCTGAGAAACTTTTTTTTGCAGCCTTTCTTTTTCTGCAATTAAATGTGGTACAAGCCAGTGAGAATTTAGTTTTTAATAAGTAAAACTTTGGTAGAAGAGGAATTCTGTTTCTTATATCAGCCATCTGGACCTCTTAGAGCTCAATGCTAAGACACCCCCTCCCCAGTCTAGTTTTTCTGTAGGGTAAGTAGTGTGTAGTCACCTTAACTATGTAATTTGTGGGCAAGATATAGAAGTAGAATCAAAACAGGTAAATTTGTCCAGGTAAGTGTATACTTTCTCACGAACTTTCAAAAACCAGAATGGGCATGCCAATAATTGTGTGTAAATAGGTTAAACCATTATACACCTTAAATTGGAGGAATCATTTGCAAAGCCTTCATTGTTTTGTTTTCTAATTCCTTGTAAATGTAGAACATCATTCTTTTCTATCTATACACGGTGGAATTAAACTTTTTTTTTCTTAAAAGTAAATAAAATCAATCTTCTTAAAGAATTTCTAGGGAATGTGATAAGCCTTGAGCTTTATGATCAGCCATTTGAAGTTTTGTTTGACATTTTGCAAGTCACAACTTCTTTGGAGTCTCTCTCTGTCTCTCTCTGTCTCTCTGTCTCTCTGTCTCTCTGTCTCTTTCTCTGTCTCTCCGTCCCTCCCTCCCTCCCTCCTTCCCTCCCCCACCCCTGAACCTAGGGACTTGTAGTTATGAGTGCTAGAGGAATGGGCTCATACTTACAGTGAAAGGGCTTCCAAGGAGTCAGTATGCTCTGCTCTGCTGTGGACAAAGCTCATCCCACCCCAGGAAGCCCTGCTCTGTTGTTGTCTTTGTGGGGCTGCCCCATCTCTCAGATGCTCAGGTCCTCATGGGGCTTCTCCTACATCACTCGGCCGCATGCAATGACTCCTAAATGTTCCGCTCATATTTGTCTCATTCCTCAGCCTTGTCCTGAGTGTCTTCTCTCTTTTAGTTTCTTATCTTATCTGATTTTTTTTAAATTAGAAAAAAATATGAGACAATTGTTACAAAATCCCTACACTCTCTTCATAGGAAAAGTAACTTGGAAATATTAAGCCTAAGTAAAATGACATTTTTGCAGAAATAGATGAAATTGTTTTGCTCTTCCCCCGCCCCCCGCTGAGCAATACACCAACACAAAGTCAAATTTTTTAATCTCCATGTTTCTTTTACCACAGCTGCTGTAGCTGTACAAATTTCAATTAGTTTGAGTGAGCAAGAAAATTTAAAACCAGCTCAAAAAAGGAATATGTTTTCCTACAACATATTTCCAACAACATTCTGAATTTCCTAGTGAAATAATGTCCATGCTGTTCACAAAAATAGTAAAATAAATGAACACTGGATAAAAGCTCTGACCACGAGAGCAGAGATAGTGCATGTCAACACATAGGTCTTTAATTAGTAATTCACTTAGCTACACTCACTCACACTCACACAAGCATGTTCATCCCACAAAGAAAGCACACGTGCTTTATTACTCATTTCAATTATTTAGCTCTTTAAGTCAGCTTGAAGAATCATTATTTTCTTTGTGCAATGGAAATTATAGTTCTGATATTACACAAGACTTTTGCTATGGCGACCTCATAGTTACAGAGAGAAACAAGCCAAATCTTAAGCTACCAGAAAATATTTAACCTATAATTGCAAAACTCTGAAGTTATAATGAGCATGAGCAGCTAAAACAGTGATGGGACACTGGATAAATTTCAATTTTTCGAATAAGGGGACTGGCACCAAAGGACACAACTCAGGGCTGGACACCCAGAGCTCACATGATGCACATGATGAAAGGACTTAACTCCACATGTAAGCAGTAGCATTTACTACTACCTCTGATAATGAATAAGGAAGTAAATAAATAAACCAATAAATAAATAATTTTTATTGMTGACACTATTCATTATTTATATCAGCTAAAGTACAAAATATAACTTTTCTTCTGCATTTTCAGTCATTTTTACATATACATAATATATTTTTGTTTGTGTTGGTAGCTATAATAAAAGATATATATATATATATATATATATATATATATATATATATATATATATATATATATATATATATATATATATATATATAGAGAGAGATTTTCTGTGTGTGTGTGTGTGTGTGTGTGTGTGTATGTTGGATGCCTATTCATTCACATACGCTTAAGGGGGTATATCCATAAATATGTGAAAGCCAAAGGTTAATGTTGGGCATCTTCCTTTATTACTCTCCACCTTTATTTTTTGAAACAAGATGCTTCCCTGAGCTTGTACCTCAGCATTTCTACTAATCCTGGCTTAGTTGTAAGAGCCCAGGAACTGCCTGTCAGTTCATTTTCAGTGCTGGTTTTGCATATTTGTGCCACCACACCTGGCTTTTATATAGATTCTGGGTATCAAAAGTCATTTCCTCCTGCTTGGTCAGTGGGAAGATGCTTTGGAATATCTCCCTAGTCTCTCCTAAAGCAAGTCATTAACAAAGGACCATCACCACCAACAAAAATCTATTTCATCATTTCTTTTTCAAAATTGCTCTGGGAAAACACTTCATAGAACATTACAACAACAACAACATGACAACAACAACACATGAGTCCAAAAAAATAAAAATAAAAATTCTTCATAGTGATCAACAACAACCCTTGCACGTTAAAGTTTTTCTGAAAGCAGACTGTGTGCCATTTGGCCCCAATAAACAGGACACATATTACTAACTTCCCTTTCAAGTTGGCTATAAACTCTTCTTAGCTGTCTTACTGCCATCGAGGAGCTGTCTGCATATTTGAGATGATGAGCCAGGAAAAAGAGTTGTCTTTGCCCAAGCACATAAGTCTGTGGGGTGTCAGGAAGAGTGAGGGAAATCTCAGTGAGCTTTCTCATTTGCATTTAGCTTAAATGGGACCCTTCCCCTTGTCCTCCTCCATGTCTTTCCTTAAATATATTGAAAGCTGGACTCTTCTGAAGAGTGACTTGTGCACACAAGAGCCAGAGCACTGAGACTCCTAACCTATGTAAAAGGACAACTGCTGACCATGAACCTCTGGCTTGCTACTAGCCAGTCAGTCCTTGGAACAACATTGCAGCTGTACAATAGCTAGAAATCATTCTGGATAGAGCACACGAAGAACGATTTCTGTGATATGTTCTTGCTCTAGGTTCAGGAAACGAGATGTAGATACATACTGATTGAGTATTAGTACATGATCAAATAGTACATTATCAAAAAGGTCATTAGGATGTAGAAGGATTCTTAACAGGAGACTCTCATTAAAAAAATCTAACTATGAAAATGATTTAATGTGTGTTCAGTGGTGATAAATCAAATAGCTTAATTCTCCATTGATATTTCACATGAGGAGAGTATAAAGCAGGCTTGAAACAGGAATGGGTCAGCCTTGGGTTAGTTCTTTCGTGTGGATATTCTAGTATAGATGGTCTATTGCCATTTAAGAAGACACAAAGGACAGACCTGTTGTTCATTGCCTGTCATGTGGTCAGAGATTTTTCTGTATTTTATGGTGATGTTTTCTGACTAAATAGACCTTTCATTTTAAAAGGCTGTGACAGTACATACTCATGAGAAACATATTCATGAAAAGGGAAGCTGGACCCTTTCAAGTACAGTCTCGTAGGGTCATGAATTACATGCACAATTTTCTATATGTCTAACTCTTTTTGTAAAATAAGTATTGCAAATGCAGATACTCACAGCCAACAATTAGATTGAGCCTGGAGAACCCGATGGAAGAGTTAGGGGAAGAACTAAAGAAGACAAAGGGATTGCAACCCCACAGTAAGACCAACAATATGAATTAACTGGACTCCTCAGAGCTCCCAGGGACTAATCTACCAACCAAAGAGTATACATGGGCTGGTCCATGGCCCCTGATACATATGTAGCAGAAGAATGCCTCACTTGGCATCAGTGGGAAGGAAGGTGCTCCTATGTAGACTTGATGCACCAGAGAAGGAGGATTCTAGAGGGGTGAGGCAGGAGTGGATGGATGAGTGGGAGAGCACGTTCTTACAGGCAAAGGGAAAGAAAATGGGGCGGGAGGCTCCTGGAGGGGAGGCCAAGATGAGGGATAATATTTGAACTGTAAACAAATAAAATGATTAATAATAATTAAAAAGGTTCCTTTTGGTTCCTGAGGTACATGTTATAATTTTCAGACTCTTGCTTTGGGGCGTATTAAACAAATGTAGAAAATTCTGGCCAAGAGTTGAGTTCAGGAACTTCAGATTTATAAATAAGGCTACTGAATCATCTAACTTTGCTCTCCCATACTCAAGTACTTCTGTGATAAATTACTCTATCTCTATATTTATTTATTCAGTCTCTTGAATAGACCCACTAATCTGAGTCTGTTTAAGTCACTTGCTTCGAACCTCTCACACTGCATTTCTTAAATGTTCACTATGAAAACAAAAAATAAGCTATGAGAGGGTGAACAAACAGAAAGAAAAATATTTTGTATCCAAGTTGTTTGAGAGTCTGAATTTCCCCCCCCCCCTTTATTAAAAAATATACACAGTAAGAGTTAGAGTGCTGGCTCAGAACTTACTTGTAGAAGGTCTAGGTACAGTTCTCAGTGCTCTCTTGGCTGATCACAACTGCCTGTACCCATTGTCCCAGGGATTCTAATGTTCTCTTCTGATCTCTGTGGGCTCCAGCATACATGTGGTGTACATATATACTCTCAGGCATAGCACCATAAAATTGAATAAATCTTAAAAGGTGTTTATACATAATAGTGTAACACTGTTTTAAGAAGATCAGAAAAGGATCATTAATTTTACTGTACTCATTATTATAATTATTGACTGATAGAGCAAGGAGAACAAGAGATCAAACATGGCCTAGAATACAAGAGAAGAGGACTACTATTCAATCTTAATTTTTTCAGTATTTTTATGTATTCCCATGTTAAGCACCAGGATCTCAACAAATGATTTTAATGTTAGTCAGAGAACACTCTTTGAGAGTAGGTTATATTCTTGCCCAATTTCTATTTATTTATTTATTTATTTATTTATTTATTTATTTATTTATTTATTTGGTGTAAATGCCATTCATAGGGCTGTTGAGCAAATGTCTTTACCTACTAAACCTTCCTGACACCTCACTATTATTTTAACCAGGCCAACAAACTATCGAACTGAACTCATTGAAAATACAACCAAATCACTGAGTAGTTGGCATTGATTATGCAGGAATTTCCTAGAATCTCTGTTATGAAATGTTTGCCAGCATTAACTCGCTCATCTTCTCAGAGGGGGCATTGATTAGGTGGGAGGTGATCTTGCTGACTTTTATTTCCTGTGGTCGTAATGGGGAAAAGCCCTTTCAGATTTGCTCCAAGGAAAGCTTTGTTTCACTCTGAAGAGGAATAAAGTATTTCTTGGTGTGATAGTTTTTTTTTTTAACACTGATTGATTTTACTAGACACTTGGCTCAGAAGCAGAATTATGTAAAATATTATAATTGCTCAGGACTTTATAAGGTATGTTTCCTTGCAGAGAATTTAATCCCTGCTTTCCTTTGCAATTCTTTCCATTTTTTCCATTTGCTTTCAGGGGCTTGAAACATATCTCCTATAGTCAAGAACCAAGCTGTAAATATCCAAAGTTCTTCAGGTGAAAATTCTTTGTTTAGCTCTGTACCCCATTTTTTAATAGGGTTATTTGGTTTTCTGGGGACTAACTTCTTGAATTCTTTGTATACATTGGATATTAGTCCTCTGTCAGATGTAGGGTTAGTGAAGATCTTTTCCCACTTTGTTGGTTGCCATTTTGTCCTTTTGACAGTGTCCTTTGCCCTACAGAAACTTTGTAATTTTATGAGGTCCCACTTGTCACTTCTTGATCTTGGAGCATAAGCTATTGGTGTTCTGTTCAGGAACTTTTCCCCTGAGCCAATGTCCTTAAGGGTCTTCCCCAGTTTCTTTTCTATTAATTTCAGTATGTCTGGCTTTATGTGGAGGTCCTTGATCCACTTGGAGTTCAGCTTAGTACAAGGAGATAAGAGTGGATCATTTCGCATTCTTTTGCATGCTGACCTCCAATTGAACCAGCACCATTTGTTGAAAAGACTGTCTTTTTTCCACTGGATG